>BMAO01014646.1:0-71015 GCA_019973975.1 Trichonephila clavata | reverse complement strand
AAAAATTGTGACCAGTAATATGCGAAAATAGAATGTTAAGTTCAAACAATCAGTTATTATTATTTAAAACCTGGATAATACAAATGAACTATTGATACGAAAGTGAAAATTATAAAATTTTGAAAAAATGTGTGTGGAATTTTCTGATTCATTAATTAAAGTTTTTTTAAGCTTCAGACTCATTCAAGGAATATTCCACTGTATAGAAATATTAAATGGAAATTTTATGCTTATGCAAAAGGAACATTTTTAGAAGATTCGATAAATTATTTTGAAAAATGCAAATATTTTTTGGAAAAAAACTAAGGCAATTTATTATTGAAATTAAAAAATCATCGCCAGATCTTTCATTTTTTCCCCACTTTTTCCAGAATTTCGAATGTAAATAAGTTGTCGAACGAAGGATACGTTTTTATGCTTTTTCAGGAAAACTTTTTGAAATTCACGATATAAAACATTCTGGTGCACAAAATAAGCATTATTATTAAAAGAAAAGAAAGATTCGCAAATCATTACTTTTAAATGGAAAGGTTTTCTGGATCAAAACATGATAAATACTGTTTCGGATGTTTCTAAGCGAATAAATAATAATAGCAGACAATCCCCATCTCAGTAATCAATTTAAATATCTAACAACAGCTAATAAAATAATAAACCAAAATATCACTTAAATAGATTAAAAAATCATTGTGATCACGTTTTTCTTCGATGCATAAGAAACATTTCATAGAATGATACATAAAAACCATTTGGCAGAAGGAATTAAAATAAAATATCTTTTACTGAACTTCGATTTACTTAAATATTGCATCAAAAATGGTTTACTTACTACTGAAAAAGTAGAGAAATAGTTACAGAATCTATTTCCGAAAATGCCTAGAACGTTTCAATAAATATCTTATACTGGGTCACAGGCTTTCCATAAAAGAGAAATTATAAATAGAAGAGTAAAGAAGACAATGTTAAAATCAACTCAGCATACTTATTAGAAGAATATTTAACCCCCTATTTTTATTGAAAAAAATAGATTTATTTAGAAATAATTTAATAGTTTTTTTCAAAAAATAAAACTCCATCAAGGGAAGTCATATTTCAAAATTTACTTCTGCACTTCATTGGGAAAAAAACGAAAGCTTACATAGATATTTCATGATTTTATCTAACATATTTCTGAAGTTTCACGTATAAACTATTGTGCCTTTGACTTGCTGATAGAGTTATTTCTAAATGCAGACTTATCAGAATCGATGGACTCTAGAAAAATAATGAAATAGAGAAAAATGGTTAGCAATATTCTTCAAAATTTTACGGTTGATATAGAGTAATACAAAAGCCAGATATAAAGTAGTATTTTTTCCAAAATTTACACACACCGAGTTTCTATCTCAAGTGGGCTCTTATGTTCTCTTCAGTAATTGATCATGATCAAAATTTCGTGATCCGTTTCATATAGGTTCTGCTTAGCTGCGAAATGGAACGCTAGTAAACAATCGAACAACCAATCAATAACCATCACAAAATATAGAGGTATTCTGGAAAATTCAGTTTCATGTAAGGGTTTTTCATATTTGCAAAAAATTAGGTGATGAAAAACATTTTTACTATTTTTTTTAACTGTCGTTTTTAATTTACATAAATTATACATTTGCCAATAATCAGTAAATGAAGAGTAAAACTTGTAAAAACAATACTCTTATAATTATACAGTATGCCCACTAAAGTCTCTTGCCACCCTCTTAACTTCGGAACGGTTGTTGCTATATTCATATAAGTGGAGTCTAGGTGTTATAAAATAGTCATACGCTACTGAATAAAACCATCTACGGCACTATCTGGTGGTAGACTGCTGAGTTAGCATGTCTATATCGAAAAAGAAACGAGATAAAGGGGACAAAAGATTTACAAAGTTATAGAGCATAATTGATGTAGTGTGAAAAGACACATTGTGGACATTAATGCAAAGAATAGAATGGTTAAAATGTGAATATTGTTTTTTTTTCTCGTGATTTTATACACTGTGACGTGAGAAAAGCGATCTGAGAAAGGAAAAAACAAATAGCTATAACAATATAAATTTATTTTGAGGTATTCAAACTTCTCACCGTCAGCTGCAATACCCATTTGGATCTTAGTTTGAATGTCACATTTACACGTTGGAGCATAGAGCGTGATGCTTTGGCACAAGCATCCGTAATGTGCAGTGCCGATTTAAGGTCCTTCCGGGCCCTGGGCGCAGAATATCTACAGGTCCCCTTGGTTTTGGCGGATCAAAATTTATAACCAAAAAATTGGTTAAAGTCTACTATCCGGGCCTTGTGGGTCAGGGCCCCTGGGCACCGCTTCAAGTGCCCAATGGATAAACCTGCACTGGTAATACGTCATTTAAATCCTGCATTGTTTGTGGAAGGGACGCATACACCTGCTGCTTCAGGTATCCTCACAGGAAAAACTCCGGTTGAGTCAGATAAGGCCATTCTTCGCGCGTGACACCGGCATACCTAATTATTACCAGCATGACGGCGCTCCTACTCACGAGACATCTTCATTGCAGTAGTACATCAGCCAGAATTTGGAATCAAATAATTCTCAAAATGTTTTTTTTCGTACTAAATCGATGATGTTCGACAATTTGCAAAACACTTTTTACCTCTACCTCATCCATTTTCGATATACGAATGCTAACTCCACAGTTTACCCCCAGGTAGCACCGTGGCTGGTTTTATTGAGTAGCGCATGGCTATATAATTCATACTATATATATACACCACTTTTATGAATATAGCATCATCCATTCCGAAGTTAAGAGAGTGTAAAGGTTTTTAGTAGGTATACGTATAGTCTTAATGCTTATTAGATTATGAATTAACACATTATATTCACCAAATCTACCCTCCCCCAATTGAATTCCACAATACACCAAATATTCAGATTAGAGTTTGTATGAAATGCCATAATATTGAATAATTATGTGAAATTAACGACATACATCAGGTGTGGGCTATTTGCTAAATGTGCTACCACAAATATTACTGAATAGGTATCAATAGCTTCCAATATCACGCTATCTAGATACTAAACATAGCATAATCTATTTATGATAAATGGATTTTCTATAACGTTCACCGCATTTTGTCAGATTTACTATCTTGGCTATAGTTTATTACGTATCTTGTGTTATCACGATATAATTAAATCTGGTAACCAAATTGCACATTGCAGCTGCAATTATTATTAATAATATTAAAAATACTATTTATTTGATTAAACTGAATGTAAGAATTTCTCTTTTCTTATCTGAGTGATACATTTATAGTTTCTAAA
Source organism: Trichonephila clavata (assembly GCA_019973975.1). Taxonomy (NCBI): domain Eukaryota; kingdom Metazoa; phylum Arthropoda; class Arachnida; order Araneae; family Nephilidae; genus Trichonephila; species Trichonephila clavata. The sequence goes on along the minus strand of BMAO01014646.1, from coordinate 67,694 downwards.
TTTTGAGCCGATATTCAATACAAATTAAGACAATATTTTTCAACACTAGAGTTAGTTTAAAAGCTGTAACTACGAATAGAGAAATTTTTATAAAAATGTTTGATCCCTTAATGCATTATTGAATTTTTGTTAAATCCACTGCCTCAATCTTAATGAAACAAGAAAGATCAAAGTAAATTTAGTTTTACTATTTCTAGATAACTCACATACACGTATTTAACAATAATTGTTCATACAGTGACATTCAAATGTTATGGCATACCGGTGTCTTGATGATCACATAGGATAATGAAAATAAAGTTTATATGAATGATCTAGAGTCAATAAAACTTTATAAACCATTTTCGTCCATTACTTATCTTTTAAAAGAATTGAACATATTTCTAATTCATTGAAAGCGTAATTAAGATACTAAGATCAATTTGATTTGAATATTCCTTAATTAAAAATAAAATTTTTAGCACACGAATTACGCTCCCCATGCGAGATTTTTCTAGATCTTACTATATTTCAGTGCTTCTCAAACTTTCAATATAGTGACCCAAGATTCAATCATAAGTTTTATCGCCGCCCCTCCATACAATACCAAAGTATTGAATTCATAATAGTACATATTTAATGCTAAAGCTAGAATACGACTTAAGCCTTTTAAGTGCCACCGGTGTATATAAATGTCTCACTAAGCTAAAGCGTTATTTTCTCCGGACGTATATATACGTCTCTCCAAAGTACGATCTTTTCTGGACATTGCTATCCTTGAAATTATTCCGAAGGGTATGTAATGCAATAAAAGGACTTGACAGTATGTTCGGTGGCATTGAGACGAATTGCGCTACTTTTAATCGGCAGTTAAGGGAATGATTATAACCGAACAAATTATCAAGATAATTTAATTTTGTAAAGATTTATATATGACAAAATTATTAAACTTGTTCTTAACTTAGTATTGTTAAATTAATTATCAAATACATTGAGTATATTGATACATTTATAAGTGAATTATATCAGTGTAAATGAGTATTTTATTTTTTATTATATCTCAGAATGTATTTTATTTACTTTCATTAATTTGTAATTTTTTAAAAAACAGTCTTTGTTTTAGACCTTTTAATATGTTCACACCCCTTCACAGAGTTATCACTCACCCCAAGGGCATGCCCACAGTTTGAGAAACGCTGCTATATGCGGAAAAATTCTAATTTCGTACAGCCGAAATGCACTACAACATTTTAGTGATTGTCCACCGTAAACGATGAAACCTGCTTATCTATTCTGCTCAAACTGAGGAAGATCTCTCAATCCCACGATGTTCACCTCCAATGCATTCCATCACATGTTAACATTATGTAAATGAGATCGCTGATAGATATACTAAAGATAGTAGTATGAATGAAACGGCACTGGCTATCGCTTACTTCTTAAGAACTAAATCAAATGAAAGATCTGTTCTCAATTTAAAATGCGTATTCCACATACGTGCCAATGGTACATAGGTACATCTTCTGGATCTCTGTTGGAAATCAAAGCAACTGTTACTCCCACATGGCTCTGGCTAGACTAGCAGTAGCTACCTTAAACGTCTTTCTTTGATAGAGGCAGAAAAATCCAACACGCTTGTAAAAAGTGTTGTGACTATCCAGCTTAATAGGATCACATTGTCGGTTGCATAGATTTCTAAGGGGACTTAGCATCCGATTCCTTATTATTATAGATTTTCTGTAGAAAATTCTGAGCTGATGTCACATATGTCAATCATTCGAATATAAGCAACACAACAATACTAATTTGCATTAGAAAATTACAGATTATACTGACGAACAAGATCACAATATATATTACGAAGAGTGGTTTTGATCAGACTCTGGGTAAGATAACACTTATGTAAGTTTTCTTTTCATTCGATATCACGAAAGTGCCCATTTATTTTTGGCAAGTGAGTAAATGCTGGAGCAAACAGCAGTGTTATTCTGTATCTTCCAGACGAATTAAGATTGCCTTAGAATGAGTTTATTCGGAAAAACAATCATAAGACACTAACAAGCAAACTCTTGTCAAAAAAAACTTTCAAAGAGAGGGTGGAATTGTGGTTTAAAATTAAGGATCACCCAATGAAAGTGGCATTACAGTCGGTTTGATAAATGGTTTAATGTATTGTATACAAAGGAAATAAATAATACTAATAGCAATAGGCTAAGCTGTAGCAGATAGGCTAGGAAAAGTCACTTGTAGGTTGAAACAAGTGTCCATTGGTCCTGATATGATGGATACCTTGGTGAAGAAGCTTCGTGTTAATTTTGGAATTAATTTTCAAATTTTCAACAAAAGCTTGAACCTCATTATCTTTGAAAAATTGCAGTCCTTTCAGAGCTTTCTGGAGTGCACCAACGATGTGGTATTCATACGGCGAGAAGTCCGGGATGTGTAAGGGTGATGTTCAAGAACCTCCAGCGGAATTGTCATAATAATGTTGGCACGCGCTACAGCCAAATACGGACGAGCATTATCATACAAGATGATATCCCCGTCGGACAGCACCACGTCAGAGGTTCTTGATATTCTTTCTCAGTTCATGCCATGGGTACAGTACGTGGCAATATTGAATCTGTATCGTTTGGTGGCATCCATAATGCGAACAATGTTTTTTAACTTGCTCCACCGTATGGCACATGCATCTAGAGGGATTGATATTGCATGCGCCTTCGGGCATGTGTTATTATCTTTCTCTTCAAACTGGGGAGTTATTGCAACAATGCCATTTCCTTTAGGCCCTCTTATAATATACCTGTGGATGATCACACTTACCTTCATGTGTTCCATATAGGAATGTTAAATAATGTGAAATATCTAAATGAGATTCGGCTCATGAGATTCCACATGTCACACACTTCTATTATCGAGGAAGAATTCATTCGAATGGATGGTATTGAGCTATATCCTTGTTCATGAAAATTTTTAAAATGAAGAGTTGAGATAGACTGCCAATAATAATTTATAATTTAGTGTAGTCTTATTCCACAACATTGATTCCAATTAAATACCTGTTACTATAATTCAGATACTATAATGCCCAAATTAAAATTCAATTTAACCCTTTGACTGCCAATTAAAAGTTAAGCGATTCCTTCCTCAGTGCCAACGCGTTTCACATAGGCGCTCGTGTATTGGAGGGAAAAGGATAAGCATAAATAAGCACATTTTTCTCTGAATTAAGTAAATTCTTCGAAAACACACTGTCAAGATCATTTTATTGCAATCCAAAGTCTTCGGAAAGGTTTTATTGAAAGCAGTTAAAAAAAAATCTTATTTCGAAAGAATATATATATATATATATACCAGTGCGTAATGTGTCCAGGACACATAACGCCCTGGTTGAGCGATATGGATATATACGCCTACGGCATTGAAGGGTTTAATCCTAAGACTTCTGCATGGAACGTTTAAAATACAAAGAAAGAACTGAAAAAATACAATAGATGCGTAGTAAATTTAAACACTTATATTTCTTTGACGTCCATCTGAAAAAATTTTGACAAGCTGTATGCATACAAATTTCTCAATACCATTGCAAAATAAAAAAAAAATGCCTTAAATATTATAACTTGCACATACGACCTTTTACACCTTATATGTACTTTACAAAATACGTCTAGCCTTACACATGTCAAACAACATAATATAGTGAATAATAGATATCACACACAGTCGAAAAAGATTTTAGTATCTGTGAATGTCCCAGAGGGTCACATAGTTTCAACCAGGACCTTCTACAGAGGGATTATTCTTCAATAGAATCTTCGCGAATGAGAGAAGAAAAGATAATACTTCATCCAGCGTGAAATGACAAATGGGATTAGTGGTCTTAGTCCATCGATATATGAAAGCTTGAAAACAAGAAGAAACACAATATAAATGTTATTTACTTTGTCACAATGCATCAAACGCATTACATCACATAATACAAAGATATATACTCAAGTCATTCTTAACCTAACGGATAGTTAAAATAAAAATCTAGTTGTTAATAAACTAAAACAGGATTAAATATATATATATATATAAATAGAAACAAAATTTTCTCAAAAAATGCTTATAAAAAGGGGAACGTTCCGTAATATTTCATTTGTCTTGATTATTTAAAGCAATCTGGAATATCTAGTTACATATTTGAAGATAAAACTTTAAAATATAGCCGCTGTAAGCTTCATAGGAGTTTCCAGTGACTAAGGGGAAGGGTAGTATCATTTCATTTTTCATGATAAATTATGAGATTTATGTTAAGTATATGAGGAATTGCTTGATTAAAATAGAAAATAAGTCATTAAATGGAGAGTATTTATTTTATTTGTACTTTAAGTATTTTTATTTAATATTTTTGCCCAAAATGTTCCAAAAATGGACATTTTTTATTATATATAATTAAGTATAATACTTAACACAATGCAAAAATGTAAGAATTTTATTTTAATTTTCAATTTTAAAGTTTGCACACTTTATTTCTTATTTTAAAATTGTAGAACACAAAAAGCCTTAAACGTTTGCCTTTTATAAGTACAATCTGCATGCTACGAAGAATGTTTCATATATAATAAAATAATTTCTCTCATATAAAAAATTTCATGTTCGTACCTTTTTTTCAATTGGTTGGTGATTTTGTATGTCTGCATATACATGCGCAAACAATCTGACGCATGGTGTAGCACTGTCTTACATTGCAATAGAGGCAGAGATAACAGTGGTTTTTAGGGTTGTCTTTCCATATTTTCATTTCTTCTCAAGCAACAAATTACACATTGACCTGCCAATCCCAGTTATTTATCGAATATTTTGAAGAATCTAAATTTCTGCCTTTAATGAAAAATTCCCGCTTTCACCATAAAGAAAATCCCGGATGAGGAGTATTCCAGTACGATGGACAAACTGCATCACTAAAAAACTAGCACTAATAATCTCACTATAAGAATTAAAATGTGTGCAAATCAAGGCTAAAAAGAAGAAAATATCAGAGCCCGTACAGCATGCAGGCAAACCAGTTAAGCGATTATTTTCCAATAGTTCCAACCAGTTGATGAAATAATTTTTTACATGTAGGTGTAGAACAATTTTTAAAAAGTATATCATTTCGCAAAACTCTTCTATATTCTTAAAGCGTCACATACAATAAAGTTTGATGAGTTTTTTTTATCGAGAAAAAATTGGTTAACTTAAATTCACATTAAACTTAATAAACATAGCAATTTTTACTATACATACAATTAGTATTTTTGCAGTACAATATTGTTACAAATTTAAATAAAATTCTTAGGTTTTTTTTTCCATCTGTATGAAAGGAAATATGATAACTATTCTCTTGTTTTTAAAATGTCAAATATTAAAAATAAAACTTTTTGAACAGGGAAAGAGTGAATTAAAAAAAAAGCATTCTTATAAAAATCTATGAAAATATCTAATCCACTAAAAACTCAGTTTGTTATTATGAACGTATTTGAATGGACACATTTTTTCTTCGGTAACACTACATCAATATCTTAGGATTTTTATGTAGTAATTTTCTGCTTATTATACCCTAAGAAAAGAAAGGATTATGAAACATATTCCAAGGCTAGACGATCTTAGATTCTTAAAACAACACCAACTGTACATACGCTGACAGCTTGAAACACATGCTTAAAGTGTTCCCTTTCGTTCCAGTGTACCAGTCGTTTTCTGTAGGCTGTAGAGTGAAGTGAGATGTATTTCATCTGACATGAAGCGCTATTTAAAACCCCCAACGTAAGATCTCATGGACTAATGGGTAAAATGATTGGTTATTTTTTTCTATTAAAGGCTACCTCAGACAATATGTTTTTATTGATCACTTTTTATCTTAATCTTGTGAATTTTCGCAAAAAAATCAAAGAGAGTTAATATTGTCAAACATCACAAATTAACGGGAGTCACCTGTCAACGTCGCCAAATTGCCCCACGTGTTTTCTTCTGCTTTATTTTTAATGTTTATATACATTTTTAATTCATGTTGCTGTATTTTCTTTTTTTCCGACTCTTTAAATGTTGATTACAATGAAACTTTGACAATATTATGGTCCCATCCTGGGAAATCATTACTGCAAAAATGATTGGAGAACAGCTAGAGTTTGCTTATATATGTATTTCAAAGCAACTACAGTAGGTACGTAATACAGGTAAACGTCTCAGTGGAATATAATCTTGCGATTTTCTCGTGTTTATCTAACATGGTTCTGCTGCAGTAAAACAATAGATCATGTTTTATATTATGCAGAATTTCATAAGTAACACTCAAAATCCTGAGTACGTTGATCTTGTCACAGGTTCTATTCGAAATTCTTACCTCTTAGAAATAAAACTGAATTAAGTCTCGATTAGGGGGGAGGTCTTGGCAATGTGAATTTCTTTTGGCGACCGAAATCGTTTCTCGCCAAGCTACTTCATTTAGCGATTGGTGTGTCGCATGTGTCGTATATGTACATTGAATTGGCAATCATGTGCTTCGTTTCATATTATGTCGCCAATAGGTTGCGATAATATGTAAGTACTCGACACATATTATACAACTTTTATATTTCTAGAAAAGTTATTTCCTAATTGAATTTTAAGCAAAAATAATGAATTTTTCTAGAGTTTTTAAGCACCCACATGGAAAAGCTGTCTTCAGTGTATTTTAAAAATTCAATCGGTTCTAAGAACTCCATTTCAAAACACTTTTAAAATAACGAAAATGTTTGTTTTACTTGCACGAGGTTTGCTTTGGCTCACACATCTGTTCGTGTTCCTTTGGGAATATATTCATTTCTCTTCATATAAAATTAAATCTGCTTTCTCTCAAGACATGGAGCTCAATAGCTTGGAGCCGAATGACGAAAATTGCTAATGAGAAAATGTGCCTTGAATAAAGAATTCGGTTTTACTGTTTTAAAATCACTGTTTTAAATGTACTGTTTTACTACTGTTTTCCGGTTTATTGTTTTTAAATATATTTTAAACCAGTAAAATTGGTAAATATCTTCTAAAAACCATAATTCAGATTGCCAAATATATCTTAAATTCTTAAAACAGCACCACTGTACACAGTGAGCGTCGACAGATTAAAGCACATGCTTAAAGTGTTCCCTTTCGTTCCTGTGTACTAGGGTATTCAAAATACGAGAAAGGAAATCGGAAAATAAGTTTCCTTTGTCAACTGTGGTCGGAGTTGTACGTGAAAGTCAAATCATAGAATGAGACATAACTTTATTTTTCCACATAAGTACCAAGTACATTGAGACATTTGTCATACGCTTGATAAACTACAAAAAGCCCTCCAGGAAAAACTCAGGGCTTTCCATATGGAAGAAGCGTTAAACGGCTACGGGCGAACGACGAAAAATCAGGTGAACGTGCAAGACACCAATACACCATTGGGTAGAGATCAACCAAGATCAAGCAGATGGATTCGGAAAATAGGGTTTGGGCTTCTCAGATCTAGTGTTCTGTTGTTGGATGTCAATGCCAGACCACAATCGGCGACGGCAATGCAAAACCATATTGCAACTCTTGGTTGGGAGCGCCTACACCAAACACCATACAATCCTGATTTTACACCAAGTGACTTTCATCTGCTTCCGGCTTTGAAGAAAAATCTCGCTGTGAGTCGCTTTGAAAGCAATGCTGAAGTCAAACAAGCCGTTAAACGCTTCTTCCGTATGCAAAGCCCTGAGTTTTTCCTGGAGGGCTTTGTGAAGCATATCAAGCGGTATGAGAAATGTCTTAATGTACTTGGCACTTATGTGGAGAAATAAAGTTTTGTCTTATCTTTAATATCTCATTCTACGTTTCAAATTTCATACACAACTCTGACCACAGTCGAAAAAGGAAACTTATTTTCCGACTCACCCTCGTACCACGAATAACGTCAAATCATTCCCATCTACTACTGAAAGTAGGAAGTGAAAATATACATAAGAGAGGTTAATGTAATAATCGAATGAAACACTGTTGTGTTGTTGTTACTAATGCCAACTGATCTATGTGGGAAATTTGGAAAGTATATTTTAAAAACTAAGCCCTCAAAAAATATAAAACTTTAAAAAAATTCGCAAACTACATTTATTTGCTTTTTAACGTAATTGGCGTCGAAAACCGGTTTTCGAGTCAAGCGACAGTCCATGCCTTAGCTCTTTTGACAAAGAAGTTTACTATAACTACAGAAAATAATCTCCAAATTTGGCAGTATGTATTTAATATTCTTTTGGTGCGTTGAATAACAAAGCAATGAAGAATGATTATCAAATATAAACTTTGTTTCAACGACGCAACCAATATACTCCGTTAGAATATTTTCTTTGTAGCGTATCTTCGCAAGTCAGTAACAGCCTCCGGACAGAGGTGAGGGAGTTCACCAGGCTTTCTATTTTTCATCTTACTACAGTTGATCAAATTATGATCAATAAAATGAACGGAGGGGAAACTCTCAATTGCCAAAGTCTCCGGGCACATACACGGGATCTCCATGGTAATATTGTGCAAAAAATACACATGACTTCGTAATGAGGAATTAGTTGAAATTGAAAATTTTAAATGCATAACACAGTATAGACGACAAAGTATTAATCGTGGGGGCGGGGTCACAACATAAGTTTATTGGTCATCAGGATGATGTTGTGAGAAGAAATACTCAGTACGTTAATAAAACTGAACCTAATTTGGGGGATATATCCAACGAGTTGCACTTTACCTAACCATAAACCCACTGTCGCCATCACAGTTTATATTTCTATCAATCAGTATGTTATTGGCATTATAGATTATATGCACGAGACATTAGTATCATATACAGAAGGTGGTTCTAAACTCTACTGGGGAAACAGTATCATGTATTTCCACTCATACTTGGTGGTAATTTCAGTATTGATTTCGATATAGATGAAGGATTCAGATTTGTACAATTTTTAAAATCAGAGCTTAATTTGCTTTTTGTTTCTGGTAGAGCACTGGGGACGACTAGAAATAGTACACACATGTCCATAAATTAAGGATAATGAAGTTTAAGCAAAGAAAGAGACAGAAGCAAAACAAATTTGACTTATTTGTAAAGTCTATTTATTAAACAAAAGGTAAAGAGCAAAAAAGATGCTATATGTTTGACATAATTAATAAAAATTGCGATTTTTACTCCCTGAAGCAAATTTCAAAAAAGAACCTATTTACAAAAAACAGTATAACATGGTTAGTATGATGGTTAATACGGAGTATGTCTCCCGGACGATGCAATACAGGCCTTACAACGCCTACGCATGCTGAGTATAAAATTATCAATCTGATCTTGGGGAATATTACACCACTCATCAAGCAATGACCTCCGAAGTTCCGGTAGACAGGTGGGAGGGGTTGACGGGCTCAATTCGTCGACCAAGCATATCCCACACATGCTCTATTCGATTCAAGTCTGTGAGTATGCTGGCCAATCCATACGGGTGATATCCTCCGATTGAAGGCATTCGTCTACAATGTTTGCACTGTGAGGACGGGCGTTGTCATCCATAAACAGAAAATCAGCATCCATGGCGCCCCGAAACAAACGTACATGTTGTTCCAGAATGGCATCCCGATAGATGTGACCTGTTATCGTTACACTCTGAACATGCAGGTCAGTTCTGGAACCAAGATAATTCCTCCCCAAACGAGCCATCCTGCACCACTGTAACGGTGTCGGTCAATGGTGTTCTCTTAGTGGTAACAGGTACCTGGCGCTCTCCATATGAAAGTCCGGCGAGAATCAGACTGCAAACTAAAAATGGACTCGTCGGAAAACATCACACAATACCACTGTTGCGGTGTCTGCAATGCATGCTCTCTAATCTAGGTTAATCGCAGACGACAGTGAGTTGCGGTAAGGGGAATACATCTGACAGGCATACGAGCATATAGACCAATGTGCCCTTAGCGTCTGTACACGGTCTGCCTTGAAACTGTCGTACCGGTAGCTGAAGAGAGCTGGCGAGATAGGTCTGATGCTGTGCTCCGTCTGTTTCTTTTGGCAGTAACTGCCAGATACCGGTCCTCATTCGGCATTGTAACTCGGGAGCGGCCTGTGTTGTAACATCTACTCACATTACCATCATCTTGGAATCGATGACAAAGCCTGGAGATGACACTCTGGGTGATTCCAAGTTCCTCGGATACTTCGAGCTGGTTACGTCCACATTCCGGTCGTCCGATAATTCTACCACGTAAAAAATCATCCAAATGCTTCCTTTGTGCCATAACTATGCGGTTATTGCACTGAAAGGCTTTTAAAGCGCTTGTGAACAATTTTGCTTCTTTGCCACCATTCCTTATATACCCCTCTCTTACACTCTCGTCATTGTGACGTACTATTCGCGCAATCTGGTGGTTTCCTCTAATTTGCATATTCTTCTTCAAGATGTGTGTGATAATTCTACAGGTGAAATTTTTATTTTAGAGTTCAATTTCTGTGTGATTCTGAATTATCCTTAATTTATGGACATGAGTGTACAACCAATGATGCGATGTTTTCACGATTTGTAAATCACCAATCTACCAAAGTTCTCGTATCATAATTTAGTTACCACAATCTTCTCGTGACAGTGATTAATAATGGTGGGATAATGTAATTAATATTCTCAGTGATATTAATAGTGAAGCAAATTAACCTTCTTAACAATGGGCTCATGTACTGTGAGTAACCAATATTTATGTAAATAATCGATGCGTATATTACATCTTTATATATAAAATATACGTGTCACAGTGTTTGTCCGCGATGGACTCCGAAACTACTCAACCGATCATTATATAATTTTGCATACTGTGTGTCATTTCGTCCAACTTAAAACATAGGATGGTTTTTATTTCAATTTATCACGCCATAATTTTTTTATTGCCGGAAATGTGAAGAATCCGGAAAAAACGTTTCCAGCTTCCAGTAAGGGATGCTCGTTCGGTACTCTCGACGTTATTTCTGAATTGCGTCAAGGTCATTCACTTTGCGTTAGCTTTCTGTTTGGAAGACGGGAAAGGTTGAGGTAGTTTTGAGTCTCGCTGCGTATAGTAAAAAGGGGAATTCCCTCATATAACGTATCACAACCGATAGTTTTTTTTTTTTTTATTCTTAAAGATTGATTTATTGAAGAACAGTAGAATATAAGAAAAAAATATAAGGAAATATTCTTAAATATATTTTTATCACATAGTATTATTTTCTTTTTGAATTTCATACTGTTAAATGAATCAATATCGTTGCATTTAAATAAAAATTATTTTTAAAACTTTTAGTATCAGTGATTTAAAAAATAAAAGGCCAAAAACTTTTTTGAACAAACTTTAATAAAACACTCAAAATAATTAATAACTTTTCCCGTGTGTCGAACGTTTCAAAAAATCCTCACAATTTTACTTCAAGATTTATGATAGTAGTGAAGTTTTGTAATTTGAAAATTTTCTAATTTTCTGTCTTTTTTCAACATACAACTATTTTTTAAAAGGCTACATTTGGTTTCTGGGGACTAAAAAATTGCAACGAAAGAATTGAAAAGTGAGTGAGTGATTTATAAATTCGCACTGTTTGCCTATTCGAGGGTTTTTGGCGACGGACCTCGAAATTTTCAACCATGGTCAAGTGACGAGGACGACACCTGAGCTTTCACCCATCTCTCCTAATTACCACACCACACCAACGCAAGAACAGATTTCGAAAAAGGGAGTAGAAAGCGAAGAAGAAAGAAACAAAGAAGTAAACGTAATTTCGAAAAATTATATTGGAAGTACTGATTTTGTGAAGAGAAGGGAAAATGTTAAACGAGAAAACCATTGATACGCACTCATGGGCCTTGCACTCACATCGTACGCTTCACACCCACGCAAAAGTGCTGGCGTCAGAAAGAAAGGAGGAAATTAACATGGGGATTAAGTAATACCCTAGGTAAAAGCCCGTGCAGCGCCGGGTCGGGTCAGCTAGTATATATATATATATATATATATATATTATTTTACTGAATCAATATGAAAAATGTTAATAGAGTTAAAAAAAATACATGCATGGATTCAGTATTACATGAAATGCGTTTATTTACCTGTTTGCCTACTATATAATCAAAAAGACAACCGTATTTAAGGAGTAAACTCCATTCGTGCGTCGGAGCCGACGCACATAGGTTTCTTATACATAATCCATTACTTCTGTATTCATCCAGATCTCACTTCTAAATAAAGATATCACATCTTAAAAAGCAAATGTAAAAAAGAAAAGGGTAAATAGAGAAAAGATTTATAAGTTATATATCACATACCCTTACCATTTTCTATTTTATGTAATGTGTTTTTGTCTACGCATTATTAATAATGATTTTCTAGAGTGAATATTATGAATTATTTTCATTTACTTCAAATTTACATTATACTTTAAATTTACACATTGAAAATATAACTCCTTGACGGATTAAGCCGAAAATTATGCAAAAAATTCAGGTTAGTCGCAACTTAAGTGTCAGACGGATAGACTCCACAGTTCAGGTTCTTGAGTTCTTGCGCCTATCTTGTGAAGTCTTATTTACTAATCCTCTACTGATATATGACTTTTTCAGGTTCGAATGGACTTACACTGAGATGGTGCAGTCTAGGTTATACAGCAAGATCAGAAAGAACAACATTGCTAGTGCAATGCGTGATAGGAATAGAAATTTTACAATAATTGAGTGTAAAGAAAAAGGAAAAAGCTTTTAAAATGATAAAACTAAATTTTTCACATTTTCATAAAGTAGCTAAAATTGAATGTCATCTTTTTTATGAATATACTTTTTAATATAAGTTACACACAGTTTCTTAAAGTTTCGTAATATGTAATCAGAAAAAAGTTAAAGGAATTAATAAATATTTTTAAAAATTTATTATATATATATATATATATATGTATACAGTATATGTATTAAATGAGTATACTGTCTTGAATTAAGGTTAAATGTAATAATACATAGCATATTTAATTATGTTAATATTAACATAATTAATTGCCAGAAATTTGGAAAAATTCTTTTAGGATACCAATTGCTAAGCACAAAGCATTGTCAAAACTGTTCAGCTGCAGACCTATAGCTCTGTCGAATATAATGTGTAAGACTGCTGAACGCATGCTAAGTACACTGCTGGCCACCGTAAATGCAACACTCTGAAGGAAGCACGCAAATAACATGAAATTTACAACATGCATTAGCGGAGGTGAGATATGCAAATGATTAGAATTTCAGCGCAGACACACATCACGCACGCCTGTGGCGCCACCTCAAAGCGCTAATTAAGGCTTGGAGATTTCGACGATTTCAAGTTCGGCAATTGTGTTTTTCTTGTGGTTTTTTCAAAAACGATCAGTTATGTCTCGCAGAAAACAGCGATCAGCTTTTGATCAAGTATGCGAGTTCGACAGAGGAAGGAGAGTGGCCTACCTAGATTGTGGATTATCTTTCAGGGAAATCGGTAGTCGTGTTGGATGAAACTAAACAACTGTAATGCGGATATGTGACCGTTGGATGCAAGAGGGTAAGACGGACCGACGTGGTCGATCGCATCCACTTCAGTGCACCACTTCACATGAGGACAGACAAAATGTGCGCATGGCAGTGACGTATCGCTCAGTCACATCACGAACAATAGCACAGCACATTCAGAGTGTAACGCATCATTCAGTGTCTGCGCGTACCATTCGACGTCGTTTACAGCAGAGTGGTCTGTCCGCAAGACGTCCATTGCTTGGTCTACCCTTGACGCAAAACCACAGACGTCTCGCCACCAATGGTGCGATGAAAGAAGGATGTGGGCGGCTGAATGGAATGAAGTTGTCTTTACTAAAGAGTCATGCATCTGTCTGCAACACAACGATGGTCGGTTTCGAGTCTGGAGACACCGTGGAGAGAAGATGCTCAACAGCTGCGTTATGCACCGCCACACTGGTCCTGCACCGGATATTATGGTATGGGGCGGTATTGGATATCACTCTCGCACTCCTCTAGTACGCATTGCCGGTACTTTAAACAGCCAGCGCTACATCTCTGAGGTGTTGGAGCCAGTTGTCCTTCCTTACCTTCAGGGCTTGGCCACAGCCATATTTCAACATGATAATGCGTGACCACACGTGGCACGCATTGTCCAAATGTTCTTCGTCAATTCCAGATTGAATTGCTTCCCTGGCCGGCTCGCTCTCCGGATCTTTCACCGATAGAAAACATGTGGTCTATGGTTGTTCAATGATGGACCCAGATTACACCTCCAGCTGCCACACCAGATCAACTTTGGCAACGTGTGGAAGCTGCTTTGTCTGCTGTACCCCAAGAACACATCCAAAGTCTCTTTGAATCAATACCAAGGCGTGTGGCAGCAGTAATCTCCAACAATGGAGGCTACTCTGGCTACTGATTCTGGCAGAAACCACACTTCACAAAAGTCTATAAATTTAATCATTTGATACTTGGTCAACATGTTATCTACAAAATAAATTTTGTTGTGCTATCTCTTGTCTTTCTTGGTGTTGCATTTACGGTGGCCAGCAGTGTAAAAGATTGTCATTTACCTGGAGACAAATTGCCTACTTTTGATCACTCAGAATGTCTTCAGAAAACTGCACTCAACAAGTCAACAAGGATGGTTTTTGACTTAATCACTTAAAGATGCCTTGCAGAAGTCCGAAACCCTTGTTGTGGTGTTTATTGATTTTAAAGTAGCATAGTACTGGCTATGAAGGCGGAAGTATGAAAAGCTACAGAACCTGGAAATTAGACTAAAAATATTTTCATGCTGAAGGGATTTGATGTAATAAAGCTTTTATACCATTAAATAATGAAGCGGTACTTCAAAATTTAGACTATCTTCTGGGCTTACAAAAAAGTGGAGTTAGAAGCTTCACATTGTTTAATATTTGCATTAATGTTCTGCGTCACAAGTTTTCGAAGATCCCGAAGATGTAAAAAGTGTTCTGCATGCTGATGATTTGGTTATCTGGTCGTAAATATAGAGCAAAAATTCTAATAAAAAATAATAAAAAGATGGAAAAAAAATACTTTTGATTAACAAATTGAGCGAGGTGCTAAGGAAACTTTCTAAGTGCTAAGAAGATAATGAAAGGGAAGTTAACACTGAAAAAATATGCTATAGCAGACATTTACATCAAATCACCTAGAAACTAATTTGAATTTACACAATCCAAGGCCTCCCTTTACATGTGTCTCACAACGGAAAATAGTTCGAAGCTTATTTTGGTAAATAGGCTAATGTAATAAAATTCAAACAGAAGATATCATAAGAAAAGAAAGAAACGATAGGCTGGATCAGTAAAGATTCTGCGCAAGCATTCTTCCATGATAATTTGAAGGGGTACACATTAGGTGCGAAATTTTGCCAAATCTGTCAGCAGAACAGATTCAAAAATTCCATATTCTTGGTAAAACATGCAATTCCTCGGCTTTCCTACTCTCAAGCCATGGATCCGTGGGATTTTTGTTTGCTTTCGAAACTCAGGATGCAATTGAAAATAACCCGCTTTGAGAAGTAAAAAAATAATTCAGAATGGCGCCAGACAAACCTTCTTTTTCACCGATGGAAGGATTGATGAGCTAAGAGTCTATTGGTTGCAGATCGTGTGGTATTAGTCATTGGTATAACCTAGATGTGATAGAAATGTGTTAATTTTAACCGTTCCACGTATTTATTCAAAAAATGAATAAATTAGTTTATAATTGATTTTTATTGACTTATAAATGTCTTATCTAAAAACGAAGTATAGTTGCTCCACAATATTCGTAAATTTAAACAAAAACGATTGAAGGATACACTTTTTTATAGATACCAGAGTAGAATATTTTTGCCTTTCCCATGTATACAGGGTTTTATCTGTTAAATGTATTTCTCTCCATATTTACATAATGTTATTATTTATAATTTCATATCCAGGATATATGCTACGTGGAGTCCCGTTTAATGTTAAAGTTTTTTCTCCTCCAACATTTTTATATTGTTCGTTTTACATCTATTATGGATATTTAACGAGAAAAAATCCCAGAGTGCTTTGAACAATTCGTTTTTAAAGTTCCGTCAAATGATGTCATTTCTCTTTTGTGAAATGTCTACCAAATGCTCTTGCACAAAATCTTCAACTGACTGTAGAGAATCATTATTCAGAACGATTCAAAGGAATTCAAGAAAGTTTACGAAATCGTTCTAAATATATATCAAGACTTTGCATATCATTTTGCGTCCGAGATCATTTACTTCTCTGTATTCTGATCTTTTGAAAAACATATGCTTAAAAATGTTTTCGCTCCATCATTAGTTTTGCTAAATTTGTCTGGGAAGAATATGCAAAAAACGAGTATAATAAAATTCTATTTTACATACATCTTTTATTTAGCAATGAATATAATCATATAAATGTTTATAGCATAATACATTTGTGATTATAAATGCAAGTATTGCGTTTTATATTTTAATGGAACCCTAATTTTTCTTAATAAAACTTATTGACACAATTAGTAAAAAGGAAAATCAAAAGCCTGATATGTAAACAAAGGAATGCGAGGTAATTATATATTTTTAATTTTTAATCTGATTGCATTCAAGACTTAAAAAAATAATATACATAACTTACTCATGCATCACATAAAACTTAATAGTTATACAGAGTTTGCGTTGATTTAATGATAGTTACGCTAATCAGTGCAAAGATACTGAAAGAATTCTTTATTCGTATCGAGAATATACTCAAATTTAATTGCGAAAATACTGCTATGTTTTTCATTGTTTTGGCTAAAAATGATTAAATTTTATGTATCAAAATTTTATAACTGCAAAATATTTTTAATAGGACATAAACAAGTAATAGAAATATACATTTATTAAATTATGTTTTTATTTAGAATTAACGTTGTGACGTATGTGCGTCCCCCCCCCCCTTGAGACATCTGGGACTTGCTTCCCACGGCCGGGTCAGTTTTAGAAGAATGATGACCACACGTGCAAAACCACCTGCAGTCGCTAATATACTGCGACGGACGTGTCTTAATTAGCCCCTGCAACCTTTGACCCGAGGGAAGCATTTCGCCACCACCGGATGTGAAGGTGAAAGGGGACGCGCGGACGTCGGTCAACCGCGGAGGGGGAGAACGGCGGAAACTTCGCATGGAACGGACATCAACAAGACCCCTCCCTCACAAAATAATTTTGGACTCTTAAAATCATCTCATAGTGAAAACTTGTATATTAATGTAAATAATAGCTGTGACAATTAAACTAAATTATTCTATTTCAAACACGCTACCATTATTGAATCAAACGTCACAACGTGTAAGAACAGAATAATGGTTAGACTAAGGGTCTTCAATCTTTAACATTCGAGGGCCATATATAATTAATATTCCACAATGATTCGCGGTCCACACGTCTGTCAAAAAAGTAATGTAGTTAAGAAATTTAAATAAGAAAGGGAGGTTTGTCTTACAACAACTGATTCTAAGAGAACAGATCTGAGACTTTATGCATTGTCAGATTTTTTTTATTTAAAATTTTAATTTAGAATTGATAAATAATTAAAAACATTGTGCAGGACTGATAAATTTATAAGTATATTATATCAGTGTAAATGCATATTTAGTTTTTATTATGACAGAATGTGTTTTGTTTTTCTACCTTTCAGTAAATTGTTACTTATCTTAAGGTAAATTGTTACTTACGCCCTATTAAGGGGGGGGGAGCCCACAGTTTCAGAAACGCTGTTCTAAAAGCTTAAATAATTGTGTTATTTTTAAATAATTTCTAACATTGTAAAGATACATTGCATATATATACTTCATAATATCTCTATTATGTGTAAAGCTAGTTTTTAAATATTTCTGTCAAGTAAGAATAAAGTTGAATTTTTTACTATCATCTCTAGTCATATTTTTGGGTCTCGGTATCTAAATGTTCCTAATAGCAAATTCGTGACCGGCTTTGTCAAATAGCAGGTTCGAGTCCTGATGGAACTGAAGACTTGTCATGTTAAAGGGTTGGTGTCCGTTAAATGTGCTGAGGTTCAAAGTCCATACGTTGGCGTGTTGTGGAAGTTTTGAGAGGGGGCAATGTATCATCCTCATCACTTGAATATGGTTCAAAATTATGAAGTCATTATCAGCCTTAGTCTAGCTTCAAAGCTCGATGTTAATAATAGCAATTTTCCTTTTCAAGCACTCTGTGCATTTTAGCAAATCAACTTTTGATAATTATTTAAACGTATAAATATTTTTAATTCAATTAATACAATTTTTAGAATGGTCTATTGCTTGAGAATCAATGATTGGTCTCACACGACAAGGGTGTCACAAGACTGTCTCCGCACTGTTACTACCCTTCCTTGGCTTGCCCGATCTCCAGATTTTTCTCCAATCGAGCATATCTTGGATCTTTTGGGACGGCGAGTTGGGCATTCCACGGGTTTGAACGAACTATATGTAAGGTTACAGCAAATAGGGAACGAAATGTCTCAAGACATCATACAGAACTTGTATGCCTCAATATCCGATCATATCGCATCGTGCATTCGCGCTAGAGGGGTTCAACAGGGTATTAAATCCTCCGTTCTTTTGCCTTTTTCTCTGAAATAAATAATCCTTTTTCTTTGATTTTCTAATCATTTACTTATATCAAAGTAGCCATTACGTATGGAAAATTTCGTTTCATTTTGACAACTCCTTCTTGGTGCGCTAATTTTTTTGTCCATGAGAGTACATTTTGAGAAAACAGGCCTTTTAAAGTAAAAATTTGTAATTTTTGAGCATTTACTTTTTTTAGTACAGTTCAAAAGCATATGAAGCATTTGTTTACACTCTGCTCCTACAAAAAAACTCGTCTAGTTTTCTTTTTTTTTTCTTTATTTTTAACAATTTAGCCTTTTTGGGAAGGGGATCTCTAGATATTTTCGTTGGGCTACACGAATCCTACATGCATCTAATTTTTTGAAGCATGATACGCAGTTATAAAGGTTCAGTATCACGTTGTTTTAAAATCATTAATTTTGCTACATGCCTCATATTTAACTGTGCAATAGCCATATTTACCCCTAATCTTAAGAGTTTTTAATTCCACAACTGTGGGTTTTGGAATCACTGACCATATGGTGTTACTAACTGATTCATTTGGGGGTTCGGAGTCTTTCCATGTAAACATTTTATTAATAACATAGGATCACGTAGGTCTCAAAAAATTGGCTTCATTGAATTCATTATGGTATGTAGCACGTGTGTATGTGTTTATGGTTATAGTGCATTTCATTACATTCAGCTTCTGCCTTTTTAAACTTGGACTATGAATTTATACCCGAAGTACACAGTACATGTTGAGAGATTCCACTTGAATACAGAAGTTGATTCATCGAGAATTCAATGGAGAGCAAGAGGACTGTAGTTTTGAATTTTATGTTCTGTCTGGTAAATGAAGAGCCCTTGGTATACGAATAAGTTTATTGATGACTAAACATACATTGACAGCACTATACTCACACACACCAACATTAACACTATTTACAGGTTTTTAGAAGAAATATCGCTTTAAAGCGCACTGCCCAAAGCATCATCCGTTCATTCGATCCGTTGATCGGCGTTTTTTTTGTTATAATTCAAATGGCGCGTTGCATAAGTTCTTTCTGGCAACCCTGAAGTCGCCAATTAAGTTCGAAGGCGCCAACAGAAGTTGAAAATAATTTGATGTTATTTCTAATACAGCCATACTATAATATCTTTGAATTTTTTATATTAAAATGTCGGCGAGTCGGTTACGACCACTAATGCTTTTTTCACCACTTAATTTTTCCTTTTAAGATCCTAAAGACGTGTACCCATACACTTTTGGATATGCCCAATGCACTCTATTTTTTTCCACTTGAACATCCTATGGATTCTTACTTATCAGAAACTTATGCAAGGGGAAACACAGGTGCTCTTAATAGAGCTCATTTGATCCGCTTCAAGGGGTAACTTCCTTTAAAAAATAAATAAAAATACTTCTAATTATCGTATTTCGATATATCATATATCATTTTAAACAGAAACATTTGAAACTCTTAAAAATTATAAAAAAGTGAAAATTGATAGTGTTTTGAAAATTCATGTGCGGGACCCCAATTGAAATAAAAAAGAAATTCGACCCATCAGAAAATGAAATTAACCAAAAGTGAGAATTTGATAGACCTATTAGTCCGTAATAATTAAACGCAGATCCTTCATACTATTTTACAAAGTGATCCTGGTGCTCATCAATAACTGCAAAGATATTCATTATTGAATAAAAAGAAATCACAAAATTAAAATTTGAATAATGTAACAATGGCGTCTTGTACATAAATGGTTAAACTTTTTTTAAGAAATCTAATTGCTTGAAATTAATACAGTTAACATAATTAAAATGAATCATAAAAAAATGACGATCCCATTCGTAAATACTATAGCAAACACTGTACCAAACGATTAAATCAAGGTAACCATATTGTAATGCTATCATCCATCTTGGCGAAAATTTGAATCAATGTAGAGAGAAACGTACCGATATAAAAAATCAGTATATTTAAGTACACCATTAAAATCTATTGCATTAAATACTTCCAATTTTTTTATACTCATAAACAAGATGCATACACATATAGTGAACCAAAGTATTGCTTTCTCTAAAGTTTATTGTTTTAGTGCCTAGTACTTTAAATATAATTTTATTTTTAAATAAAAAGAGAAAAATAAAAAAAATTAAAATTTCAAAGTTATATAATTTTTTTAAAGAAATTATCCAGAGTGATTTTATTAAATAATTCATTAACTATATTTAGTACATTATTTTATATATGTGCGTGCAAAATATTTTATTTATGTAAGTAATACATTTTTAAAAAATGGTATCTAAATAAAAATATGTATATTAAAATTCATGTCCACATGTTCAACTAAAAAGTTCAACTAACTGACTAATCATCTGAAACTGTCTATAAATAACTAAAAAAAAATACATACTAAGTAATACTTCACGACTGAGAACCGATTATATCATTAAAACTTTTCCCTGTCTTAAGACGCCATTTTCGATTAGAAATCTGACATTCTTATAATATTAACACAGCTTTACCCTGTCTTCGAATACCGTCTTCATTTAGGAAGCTGACGTTTTTATTGCGTCTAGATAGCTGTACTTTGTCTTCAGACATCGTTCTTATTTAGGAAGCTGACGTATAACACTACTTTGTCTTTGAACACCGTCTTTATTTAGGAAGCTGTCGCATAACTTTGCCTTGTCTTCGGACACCGTCTATATTTAGGATGCCGACACATACAATTGCTTTGTCTTCGAATACCGTCTTTATTTAGGAAGCTGACGTTTTTATTGTATCCACATAGCTTTACCCTGTCTTCGAGCACCGTCTTTATTTAGGAAGCTGACGTATTTATTGTATCCACATAGTTTACCCTATCATCGGGCACCGTTTTTATTTAGGAAGCTGATGCGTTTAAATCTAAATTCACAATCCTGTTTTAAAGTTCAATAAAACAAACAGTAAGCAAAAAAAGGAAAAAAGTGCCATACAAATAACTGATCACCGAATTTTCAAATATTTAATCCTCATAATTTTAAGTAAAAATTTATCAAATATTAGCATACTTAACAACTTTCTTTTCTAATTTTTGCATTTAGTTGACGTTTTAAGTATTGTTTGGCAGTATTTCGTTTCTTCACTTAGGCAAATTTATTATAAAAATTGGCATAAGATCTGCTAAATAAGTATTTATATCCAGCTGGACTGTTCACTATTTTTTTATAAAACGCTTCAGAGAAAAAAATGTAATTCATAGAGGAAGAGGAAAATTACCCATCCGATAAAACTAATTCGATGAGAGAAATGTTTTATATTTAAAAGAGATGGGGAAAATATATGTTTCGGCTCTGTTAAAATTTCTATAGAAAATTCAATCACAGCTTACGTTTATAATTTCACCTGAAACTATTTGATAAGTCCTCGAATCATCTCGTTTAAAAGAAAATTCTGCGAAAATAATTTTGTGTGAGTCTAAGGAATAGAACTTAGATTCCCAAAGTCAATGCTAAATAAGCTAATATTTAATTACAGCCATTTGTTGTTTGAAGATGAAAGCCAATGTTTCGTTTTAATTCTGATTACCATACAAAAGAATGGAGAGAAAGAAAAAAGTGGAACTCAATCATAACTTATTTGGAATAGTGAATCACTATTAAAAGGAATGCATTAAATGATGCTGTAAAAATGATAAATTTTATAAAAACGATTACTAATTGGAGATTACTCGATTTCTTATGTAAATAATTATTCTGAAACCATAGAAATGATTTAAGATTTTATTTGAAAATAAAATTTTTCTAAGTGTATGCATTCAAGACTATATTAAGTATTACTCCCTAATTATGTGATGAAATATGGTTGCAGAATTGATCTCATTTAGCAGACATGTTTGCCATTCTAAATGAAGTAAACGCCTTTTTTCAAGATATTATAAAAAAATTAAATATAATTTTAATTACATGTAGATGTTATACACTGCTGTTTGTAAAAAATGCAACACCATGAAGAAATCATCAGAATTAAATGAACTTTGCAGCAAATATCAATTATAGGATGTTACGTAAAATAGTAAAGTTTCAGAGCCACGACGCATGCGTGGCGTGCGCAGCGCCCTCTGAACTGATGCCGAGAGCGTATAAATAGAGGGCTGTAGCGGGACGTTAAAAATACTTAATGATTATTTGTTAATGGCAAACGTTTAGTGAGACCTAAGTATGCCTCCACGAAGAAATAAGGAGAAATTCCAACAACTTATGGAGTTTGAACGGGGAAGAATTATCGGCTTTCGAGAAGGAGAATTTTCCTCTCACGCAATAGGAGTTCGAGTGCAGGGGAACAGTTCCACAATGATGCGAGTTTAGAGGCAATGGATTGACAAGCACCAAACAACTCTAAAAACTGGCAGTGGACGACGGGAGTTGACGTCAGCACGCGACGATCGACACTTGCTCCGCATGGCGGAGAATGACCGTACAGCTTCCTCCAGGCAATTGGCGGCACGTTGGTCTACTGCAGGCGTGGCCAACCCGCGGCACGCGTGCCACAATGTGGCACGCGGGGTCGTAACTGTGGCACACGAAGGCTTCTTGAAAAATTACAAAAATATTAATGAATTATTGAATTACAATAAAAAAAATTTCATGAAGAGAATATGTAAGAAACAGAAATTTTCAGCGTGAGATTTTAAGGGCGCTAAGCAAGATTTTTCTTTTCTTCAGAAAAACGCCAAAAATGAGATCATGCTCGAAAACTTACAATTCTAATGTTTGTAACATTCAGAGAAAAGTGTTGAGTAACGTGAGACTAAAAACAAATAAATTCTCTCTCTCTCTCTCTCTCTCTCTAGGACGGTCGAAACTGCCCAAAAAGTCACCCTCTCTAGGGGCGGTTAATTTTTAACATCTCAGATTTCCATTCAAATTTCAACTTCCCTGTGCAGGGCTGAAGTTTATAGCTATTGGCTGTCAGCGTGATGTCAGATAAAAAGGTTTTTCAGAGATGTTGGCTATTTACGATTTCTGTAATGTCAAGAAGTAATTCTGCAATATATTAGGAGCGCAGTTGTTGATACGGTAAAGTAATTCTATCTGCACAAAGAGTAGCCGCTTTATAAAGCAGAGGGAGTGTGAACTTGCATCCATGACTAATCAGAATGCTGGATTCGGAGCCTAGAAAATGTGTTGCGTAACATTGGCAAATTGTTTCTAGCTGTCAGACTCAGTTGATTTTAAACTCTGTTTAGCAAGACGTTTAGCTTTTTTCCTTTTTGAAATTGTTTTTAGATTTTAGTGTTGAGCGTAGTTGCTTAATTTTTTTTTAAATTTTCAATATGTTTATGAGTAAACCTTCGACATCGAAAAGAAATTATGAAGAGGATATTGCAGCACGTGATTTTAAAATTGTCTGGGAAGAACACTACTTGTTTACACATCAAAATGCTTCCAAGCCTATTTGTTTGATATGTGGAATTTATATAGCAGTTCTAAAAAAATTTAGCTTGGACCATTATTTCAAACAACTGCATAGTGATTTCAACAGCAAGTATCCTGTTGGATCAAATTTGAGAATGGAATTCATCAACAAAGAAAAGAAATCCTTAGGTGGCCAACAATCTTTGTTCCAGAAATGAAATGACGAAATGGAAACTATGGTGAAGGCTTCTTATGAACTTTCTTTGTTGTTAGCAAGCAAGAAAAAACCATATTTTGACGGAGAGGAGATAATAAAAAGCAGCCTTTTAATTTTCGCCCAAAATGTCGGTGATCTTAATGTCAAAAATATGGTTGATAAAATAGCTTTGTCCAGAAATACCGTCATGCGTCGTATTGATGACATGGGCCAGAATGTTGGAACATAAATTGTCTCTGGACTTCGAAATTGCAAATATTTTTCATTAGCTTTGGATGAAAGCTGTGATATCACTGACTCTGCGCAGTTAAGCATCTTTGTGCGTTACACGAACGAAAATTTTGATACCGTGGAAGAACTTCTTGATTTGCGCCAACTAGTTTTAACTACAGGTGAAGACATTTTTAAGGAACTTAAAAATGTAATTGAAATTAACAAAGTAGAATGGACAAAATTAGACAGTGTTTGCACAGATGGAGCGCCTTGCATCGATGGCAGAATAAAAGGTTTTGTTGCATTGCTTGAAAATTATTCGGGAAGAAAAGTTTTCAAGTATCGTTGTATTATTCATCAAGAAGCTCTTCGTGCCAAGGACTTAGACTTGCCTTTCGTTGTTGCCCCTGTGGTGCGCTGTATCAACAAAATACGAGCTCGTGCTCTGAATCGACGAAGATTTCGTACGCTTTTCCCCGAAGAAACGGAAGAAAATGGCGAGTTACTCCCTCATTGTAGTGTGCGCTGGCTTTCCAAAGGAAGTTCACTTGTGAGATTTTGGAGTTTGAGGGAATGTGTTTTAGAATATCTGGAAGAAAACGATGAACTGCCCAGTGAATGCTCTCTCCTCAGGAATGAAAATTATCTGTGGGATTTAGCTTTTCTTACCGATATAATGGAATATTTAAACAATTTAAATTTAAGATCACAAGGAAAAAATGATATTTTTCCTATCCTAGTTGGTCATATATCTTCTTTTGTGAACAAACTTTTGCTTTTTTGTCTGGATTTTGGGGAGAAAAAATTATCTCATTTCCCATTCTGATAATTATTTCCAATTATCTGCCAAAGTTAGTAATGTTCCGAACTATGATAGATTTAAAAATTTAATATCCATTTTGCAGGATTCTTTCAGTGCCATATTTGAGGATTTTAAAGATGATAAAAAAATACTGAACTTTTCTCTAATCCTTTTTCGATTTCTCTTCAAGGCATTAATTGTTACCCACCTCAGGTACAAATTGAAATTATTGACCTGCAGCACCATATTACTCTAAAAGCAAATATAAGGAAATTATTTTAATCGCAAATGATCCGAATTACATCGAATTTTGGAAATTTGTGCCACCGAGTAATTTTCCAAATTTACATGATTTAGCGGTCAATATTGTTGTAGGTTTGGATCAACATATGTTTATGAAGAAAGGTTTTCTGTTATGAACGTAATTATATCAAAATATCGCTCAAAATTAACTGATATGCACCTAATACACCTAATTTTGTTAGCATCTTTACTAACTATAATCCAAGTATAGATGATTTAGTAAAAAACTACATATTCAAAAGCCACATTATGAGAAAGTACCGACTGCTTAATAATCTTTTAAATTAAATATTTCAAGTTGCTTATTTTTATTTTGTGCCTATGCTAACTGACTGATTCTGTACAAATTTATCAACAATAAAATATAAGTTTCTACTTCTGTTTTATTTGTTATACCATTTTCTTTTTACATTTTCACTGTGTAGAACTTGCATTTAAAAGTATGTTTTTGGTGTAAATAACCCATAATAAGCCTATAAGTAACATTCCCCCCTTTTGTATATTTTTTAGTTTGGTGGAAAAGTTGAAAGTGGCACGCGTAATTTTTATTTTATCAGATTGTGGCACGCTTCCCAAAAAGGTTGGCCACCCCTGGTCTACTGCTACAGGTGTACTAATGTTGGCTTCTTCATTTCGACGTCTGCTGTCCCGTGGAATGCGTGCAAAGGTGCATTTATACAGGATCCCCCTCACGACAAACCATCGATGATTGCGTCTGCAATGATATCAAGTTGATTGGCACCAAGCTGTCTTTTCGTATGAATCACGCTTCAATTTGTGGGTCCATGATGGCCGCATTCGTGTTAGACGTTATACCGGCGAACGCTGCCTTCCAGAGTGCGTTATCGAACGACATAGTGGCCTAACAGGCGGAGTTATGGTTTAGAGTGTGATTTCATATCATGGACGATCCAATTTGCTACGAATTGAGGATACTCTCAATAGCAACAGGTACGTTTGTGAAGTGCTACAGCCCTAAGTCGCTCCCTTCCTTCAAAACATTCCTGGAGCTATCTTTCGACAGATACTGCACGCCCACATGTTGCAAAGATTGTTCGAGGCTTCTGTTTAGCCCAGCACATGCAACTTCTTCCTTGACCTGCTTATTCGCGGGATATGTCGCCTATTGAGCACGTGGGGAATTTGGTTAATTGGTGACTCGCTCGTGATTCGCATGCTGCAGCTTCAAAAGACGAACTTTTGCTACGCATACAAGCAATATGGAATTCTCTTCCGCAAGCAAACATTCAAAATCTGTTTGGCTCCATGACACGTCGTATAGCAGCACTTATTACAGCGCGTGGATAGGATTTTAAACACTTAATATTGTTGTTTTGCTTTGAAAATTTCGTCATTTATTTGTACTAGTACAAGTCGTTTGTGCATTAAATTTTATTCAACTCTCAAGGTTTTGCATTTTTTTACAAACAGCAGTTTTATTAGTTGTAGATGTAAAAATGTTTAAGAAAATGAATGCATTGTTTTTAAAGTAAACTGTGATCATCACATCTCAAACAGAAAGACGTGCTATGTTTTGAAAAACTTAACAGTTTTCTGATGAAAGAATTTAAAGGAAAATGAATTGAGTTCAATGAATGAATTCAATTCATTTTCCTTTAAATTTATTCATCAGAAAACTGTTACGTTTTTCATACATATATATATATATAAATATATTCATATTTTCTAGAAGAGAAAACTAATAATGAATGGATAAAAAATCAGCTCCATTGCTATTATGAGATAAATCAGAAGATTTTCCAGTGAAGGAGAGGGAACAACTTATCCGAAGTTTAAATTTTAGGTTTTAATTTTAAGAAAAAAATGTTACTTGTAGTTGCAAATTCCTGAAGAATACACAGACGATTCTCTCACACTTATAAATATTTCAATGCCATTCAGAGCAACATATTTATGTGAAAAATCTTCCTAAACGTATGAGGCAAGAGGAACAAAATATAGAATCAAGTTTAATGCAGAATATGAAATGAGACTGCAGAGTCTCAAAGTTAGATTTTGATGGTTTGGCCAAACAAATGCAAGCATCTATACACACAAATACATCTCACTGAGTAAATATAATGCAATGGAAATTGTCGCCTAGGAGCACGAAATTATATTATTAACGAGTAAATTACAATAATCTTTAGTAAAAAATGCATTAACTGGCTGTAACAGCCTTTATGTAAAATACATATAACACGTTGTTCTACTTCAAATATTTTTTGGAATATATTTTTCTAGGGATTGCATATGGCACACAGACTAAAAAACACATAATATTTTTGAGGACTCAATGAGTCGACAAAATTTGAAGACCACTGCTTTATGTAATAGAAGAATTTTAAAAAAGATTCAATATATATATTTTTTAAATTCATATGAATATATTTTCATTACAACAACTAATTATTGTTAGGCTTAATGTAATTTTAGGAACTACTTATTTATATATACTGTTCACAACTTTGTAGCTTTGAGTTAAAATCAATTAAATAATATTTTACAAACTTAAAAGGGAAAAACTCTTTTTAGTGAATAATTGATTTTCAATTTGCAATATGCGCACAAGAATTTCACTTCACATGTTTTGCAATATATGTATCTATAAACAAAGTAGAAACTTTATTTTATTTATTAATTTTTCTAAACTCCTTGATAGAAAAAGCGAGAGTTTTAGTCCTCCAGTTGTAACAATATTTGAACAGATCTAAGCTAGTATTTTTTAGAAAATACTACTAATTTATTGTATTATCATTATGCTTTTGGGCATCTGATGCTCAAACAACAAATAAACGAAGAATTGGATGATTAAAATGATGGGATAATTTTAATAATATAGCTAATATTGTGTAATTTTTATACGGTGTGAAATATTAAGCTAATATTAAATAAATATTTAACTTGTATTTAATAATGGAATTAGTAATACATCTTTACAAAATGTCTGGAAGACTTATTATTTTTGCTAGAATATTCAGACAAATTTGGAGTTTAAACATTTCCATAGTCTTTTGTTCCCGTATTGAACTATTACACTTATAGCATTTTTTCCCAAATATTAGACTAATATAGCAGTATATTGACTTGTTTCAAATATTTGAAAATATTCATTTCCTTTCATATTTTAAGTCTTCTAAATTTTTGTAACTATCACTATCATGTTACATAATCTCTGAAACGAAAAATCTAATGTCTTAGCATTTCATAAAATTTGAAGGGGATTCTTATAGAACAGAAATGGACTAAAATACCACCTTGTCCTTTTGATGTGTATATTTTTCTAAGCAAATATACCAGACTTTTTAAACATAAAAAATAATGACAAAACAAACAGATTTTCTACTGCTACCTTTGCTGAGAGTTTCTGAGGAGCGAACTCCAGCCAAAGAAGCTGGTTTTGTAGTATCTGAAGAAAGCGGAGTCAGTTAAAATTAATCTTTCGATATTCCTTCATGTTTTTTTTAATACAAATGGTCTATTAAGAACGATATAATTTCAGTCAAACAGAGGATTTAAGTTTTATTCCAAAAAAGTATGTATTTTCGAAGACTTTATTCTGCTAAGCAAATTCTAAACTTTTGCATATATTTCTTTTTGTTTTTTCCATTTCTTTTCGAAATACATTTAATATTTTTATTATTAAAGAAAATATTTTCATTCTACTCGAATTATTAAACTTGAGTAGCAGCATATTTAAAAACAACTACATTTATAATAAAGTTAGTCTTTAACTGTAAATGCTTTGCTTTAAGCACTATATTTGCATCGATTGTCTGCTTTTAAAATCGTTTCTTTCTTTTTCTATCGTTACTTTAACTGGAATAAATCATGCAAATAACATTTCGAGACACAAGAAGAAATTTGCAAACTGGGAGTCTGAAAAATTACGAGCACTCTTTCGTTTTTCAAATAACTTCGTTGAAGTGCTTCTTGGAAGAAACCATAGAAGATAGAAGTTAAAAATAACACAGGAAACATTTCCTGATACTAAATCAGTATCCAAGCGAACCAAGTACATGGAAAAAATAAGAAAAATAAAATATTAAAAAAATTAGAAAGTAATAATGGCTCTTCAAGCCAAAAAAAGTTGATTTTTGTTTCTGTTCGTTTCTTCTTATGTGTATGTTTTAAATTTTTTTTCTATGTTATACAGATTTTTGCAAACTGTTGTCTTTTTTTTTAAATGAAAAAGACTTCAAAATATCCTGAAAGAAGTCAGTTTCTAGATTCAAAAAAACTAAATATTTCTATATTTAAAGTTTTTTTTTATTAAATGAATTATTAGTGGTGTATTATATTAATATAATTAGTATTAGTTTCTGAAAGAGTTACATTCAATATAACTATACAAACGTAAGTGTATTTTAAGAGAAAAGTCTACATAAATAGCAAAAACCTGGGCTTTTTATTAAAATATGAAAACACGCAACATCTAAAATTATATATTAGTTATTATTTCAAATTTTAAATACAAACTTTTTATGATCTAAAATAAAATATTCAGCTATTGAGAGGAAGGCTAAGCCAGTGGGCCTTATTATTAATCAGGGTAGAATTAAATGCATGGCTACTATAGAACATACGTATATACCAACTCTTCTTTTAATAGGAGATATATATATAATAAGTTTTGAACGGTTACAGAACTTATGGATCCGAGATCAATGCTTAATAAAAACAATGAAACCTACGTGAAATAAAGAGACAAATTGTTATTGCTAATAATAAAATTTTTATGGATTGAAGCATTTATATTTAGATCAGGATTTGTTAAGCCAAAGCCCTGACAAGACCCTGATGTAGCCTTTTTTGACTTACGTTTAGCAGACTTAGTATGTGGACATGCAGAAGGAATGGATTCTGGGTGCCTTTGAATGAAAGGTCCTGAGATATGTTTTCAAAGGAATTCAGGAAAATAGTATCTGATATAGGAGATGCAACACCGAAGTATGCCGAATGTTTAAAGAGTCAGTTGCAGTTCAATATCTTAAAATTCGCCACTTCAGTTGGACTAAGCATGCTATCTCTATAGACAGCAGTCAAATTCTAATATAAATTTTTTCGGGTAGACCAGGGGTCAGTAAACTATGGCACAGTGTTTTTTTTTCAGTGGCACTCTGCACTACTCTACAAATTTGTCAATTTTTGAGTGGATGGAAGTTGATAAATTTGTAATGGACTTTATTTGACCAACATCTTCAGAATTATGGGCATTTACGGAATTACAATAAACTCTGAAAGATAACTCAAGATAAATTTACAGCTATTTTGTAGATTATTGAATGTTATTGCTGAAAGGTTTAATTGTTTAAAGAGAGAAAATTGCATGTACTCTGCTTTCCGCACTTTTGGTTCTACATATATAAATAAAAAAATTTCCTCGTAGGAAAGATATTTCGAGCCTGCTAAGAAATTGTCTAATAACTAAATGCTCAGAATCGTGTCAAATTGAAAGTCACATATTATACCATAATTTTGCGATACGAACACATTAGATTAGCATTAAAATTTTTATTTTGATATAGTGAAGGAAAATACTTATATTTTATGTTATCTATTTCTTATTATAATAAATATGTTTAAAAATACATAATGCATGTACAATTTTAATATTTTTATTGTTGTTGATTCTCTAACTCTGCATACAATGTCGTTCGAATCGATTTGTTTCAAAAATGTCCTTCTGTGTGGCACGCTAAATCATATTGGTAGATTTGCTTGACCCATCAGAGCTAAAAAGTTACCTACCCCTGGGGAAGACCAAATAAAAATGGAAGAATAGGTAGAGAGACTTAGACTTCAATAGATAGATACAGCAAAAGAGGAAGTGGTCCTTAAAACTAAGAAGGTAGGTTGAGTTTGTCTGCAAGTAGAGGTGTTTGGAAACGTACAGTTTAAAAGCCCTAGGACCAACCTGGGTCGTCGCGACTTGGATGACGTTGATGATTTGACAGTATTACAATACATATTATATAATCATTTGTAACAGATCTATTCATATTGGAAATTTATAGTAAACGAAATTTATGTTACGCAGAATGAATCTCTTTTGAAATCGTAAACGCAATTCGCAAACATTATAAGAGAAAAGTAGTCAAATAATTTTATATGGTAATATAAATTACAAAGAAAATTTATCACAGAAAGTAATCTGAGTAATAATTTATGCAATAATTTAACATATGGAAGCTCTGAAGAATAGAATAGTACGAAAATAAGTATTTTCTCGGCTACGTTTTAAGTTGAACTCAAAATGGTTGAAGAACATGTTTCATCAGATTTTCATTAACATATATTCTGCAGATTGAAACTTATCTTTTATATCTTTTATTTGGATAGTTTATCTATAAAATACACTTTATATTCCCGTTGAATAGTTTTTTTGTAAGCTGTGACTGAATTTCTTTAATAGTTTTTACAATAAGCTCTATGCAACAACAGGAAGACCCTTACACAATTTAAATCGAACTGATTCAGATTTTGAGTGAATACATTTATCTAGAAATCGGTAATAAGTGTTCTTTCAAATACGAAACTTTCCGAAGGCTGTTTCAATGAAATGAACTCTTACATTTCAAGGAAAATCATTTCCAGTTCTGCTTAAATCCTCCTTTCCCTTTCGCTTTCACTTTCCATGAACTTAATGAATGGCGAGATCACATATTTGCTGAAGAATGGGCACGATATTACCAAAACAAACTCGTTTTCCCTAGAAAAATGTCAGACTGTGTATTTTGAAAGTTCCAAAAACTTTTCATTTCATTTTGTGTTGACTATAATATATGTTTTCCGTCGTATTTTTCACAATTATTAAAATTGCAATAAAGCAGAATTTGTCGTTTAACAATCACCGCACAATTTTTTAATTCGTTTGTTCCTTCCGAAAATCAATATTTAACTATTAACTTTACTTTGTGTTACTATTTATATCCATTTTGGAGGGTTTAATAGTAAAAAAAATCTCTTTTATGTTCATTGATTTATCTAATCGGGATGGTTTTATTCACAAATGGATCTCATCAGAAATTCATAACTTGAGCATTGTTATTAAGGTGTTATATAGCAACACCATTTTTATAGAAATGCAATTCAATCTTCAGAGAGAGAGATATATTCAGTATAATATTTCCCAGCCAAAATAAATCTAACCAAAATTAATTAAAAATTTTAGGAATATTTTTAATGGCTCTCATTTATGATCAGCTTAAGCTTTTAAAGGAAAATTCTCAATTACATTTAAAATTTGTATGTTTTTTAAAGGTTCTGTGCAGAACATCCGGAAAAAATAAATATGCGATACATTATATCTCTAAAATAATATTAAAAAAACAGGATGCTTTAAAAATTTCTGACTTACTTTATTAACTGCACAATACTTTCAAAGCTCAAACTAGTGAAATCTTATTTTTCTTCAATTTAAATCATGCGTTTCCTTGGGATTGTCGTGAAACTTATATTACACAAACTTGCATTACATTAGTAAAGGCGAAATGAATAACATTACATTCCAAGAATTGTTTGTGGATTCTAAAAAAATCAAAATTGAAAACATTTTTTCAATCCTCCTTTTTAAGTACACGAATTAATTTACTTACGTTTTAACTCCCTGTTTTCTATTCCATATGTTTTGAAAGTGATATTAGTTACATAAAACTTGTTGTTCATCATACTTCAAATTTATACTTACAATTCCTTCATCCGTGGCTCGACAGCCTAGGGTGGGCCTTGGCCTTTTCAAGAAGTCTTTTCCAAGCTATTCTTCTTCCTGCGAGTTTTCTCCACTTTTTAGTTCTCAAAACCAGGATGAATTTTTCTAGGCCATCAATGCATAATATATTTGACCTGCCTTTTTTCCATGCGCCAGTTGGTAGGGCATTGAAGGCTCTTTTAGTGGTGCAGTCTTTGTCCATTCTGATAACGTGGCCTGCCCATTTAATTCGTTGTACTCTGATAATTAATGATTCAAATTCTTACATGAGTGATAGAGTTCTAAATTTAATCTGCTTCTTCTTCTTCACGTGCAATTTTCTTGAATTCCTTCAAAAATAATTCTTAAAATCTTCCTTTCGTAAATACTTATCATGTTCTCACCTGTTTGAGACATGGACCAAGTTCCACATGTATAAGTTAATACTGATCTGAAAAGACTTTTATACAATAGAAACTTTGTTTTTATTTTGATTACATTCGATTTAATATATTTTAGTATTCCATTAAAACATCTATTATCCAAAGTAATTCTCTTTTGAATTTCAGTAGTGCAATCATTCCTATTGTCAGTTTCAGAACCTAAATGAGTGAAACTGTCAACAATTCCAAAATTATACTCTCCAATTTCAAAGTGGAAGTTATTAAAACATGATTTAGTGTAAGGCATGTATTTAGTCTTATTAATTCTCAGTCGCATATTGAAGGCCTCTTTCTCCAAAGATAAGAAGGTTTGGCTTAGTGAGATGGATGTTCGAGCAATAATATCAATGACATCAGCAAAAGCCAACAATTGTATTGACTTATTAAAAATATTTCCTCTGGAATTGATGTTGGAATCTCTTACCAATTTTCTAAAGCTAAATTAAAGAGAAGGCACCCTAGTGCATCTCCCTGTCGAACGCCATTTTTTATTTCCAATCCTGTAAACCTTTTCCAAGTCGTTTCCAAGAAGTCAGCCCTAGTTTATTTTCTTCCTGAGATTTCGTAACAAAAGTTTTTTACGGAGTAGGGTTGTTAGTTCTAAACCTGCAGAACCGGTCTCCTGATACCTTTGCAATGGTATAAAATAAAAATAATATGAAAGAAATTTCCCTATTACCAAAAATAAAATGTCTAGTAACAATCAAATAAGATTTAATAAAAATTGTTTGTACTTGATGGTATCTTTTAAACTATCTCTTTCAGTATATTCATCCATTCATTACATAACAATTTTCTTTTTAGATAAATTAATGCACAAAATATTAATAAAAACAAAAATAACGAATTTCGTCTTTTAAAAATCGCTCAGTCAAAGGATAAGTTCATTGAATTATACATTTTTATGAAATATTTTCATTAAAAAATTTTTTTGATTAAGTTTTACATTTTTCTCTTTAAGTCCTGGAATTTTTATTCTATAAGATTAATCTTAACAAATTCTTTTTAGAACTATTCTTTAAGCAATATTTATAACAATTAAATGGGGCAACTAAATAATGAATTACATGTCTTAATCAAACTATGAGATAAAAATTATTAAGTTTGCTTCCTTTAAAGTTTGAAGGAGGTAAGTTACTTTCAAATTGATAAGGAAATAAAAATTACTTATTTAATTTCCATATCGTCTACAAATTTTTTACCTTTTCTCGTTTCTTAGTGTGAACAAAATTTATTAGTGACAACAAATTTTAACTAATATCTTTCATTTAATTGATCTGAAATATTGTTAAATTTTATAGTTTTTTTAATAATCTCTGAATGTGTATCAAGACCAGATAATTCAAAATGCTTCTAAACACAGAATATTTTTAAAAATATTTAAAGATGAAATTGTATAAAAGATAAAAAATATTTAAATAATATTTCTTCTAAACAAATATTGTTTTCTTATCCTGTATTCAACTTAATGTTAAACATTATCTATCTTCTTTTCCAGTTTACGGAAATCTTTCTAATTGCTTTTGAAGGTTTGATCCTTTTTGAAATTTTTACAGAGATGCTCTTTGATATGATTTTGAATGTCATATAGATCATTAAAAACTATCAAAATTATAGATCTAAAGCTATATGTGACTGAAAGAAAAGGATTTTGGGAGTTACATTCTAAATTGATAATCTAGATTGTAATTTTGTGTATATGATACTTTAATAGTTTAAGCTTATTAAATACAATTGCGTATTGTTTTGATCCTAATTATGAATCGAGCTTTTCTTAATACTTCAATTGTCTTAATGCCTCAATAAAATATGCATAATTTTGCTGGAAAATTCTTTGACGAATATTTATTAAAATGACTTAACACGTTTTGTAGTAAAATGTTTTAAAAGTTCCTACTATATTAATCATTTTGAAAATGTATAATTATTTTTCGCTAATATTGTACTTAAAGCAGCATAAAAAAAGTATTTTTTGGTTGAAATATGGTGTATCAGTGAAAAATAAAAATAGAAATATAGCTTTAGGAAAATTAAAAATAATACTTTCTGATTTATATATAAACTTACGAATACTCTTCTTATAACAAATATATTCATATGGTTTCTCGAAACATTTCCTTTTAAGAACACTGAATTAGAAGTATAAGTTGTAAATAGATGCAAAAAAAAGAATTTAATTATTTAATTTTAATTCTCCTTTTCAAAATAATTACGTTTTACGATTTATACCTAGTAAATAATGCTTTGTTATACACTGGTGTTCAAATTTAAGAGATGTTTTAGATTTTGTCGATTATCTCAAGAATTACTGGACAGATTTTTATAAAATTTGGAATGTTGCAGGTATAATGCAAAAAAAAAATCTTTCAACAGTTAAAACACATATTCTCGTCGTACTTTCATACGGAGAAGACCTGTCCTCCAATGCCCGAAAAATTGACCATTGCGATAGCAGATGCTTGATGAGCAGGTATCATGTTGGATGGCCACCCCCACCTCTATGTCTTTACAAGATGCACTGTGTGACTGCTGTAGTGTATAGGTATGAGGTCTTGGAGCTCTGTGTTCGCCTTTACATGGATGCAATTGGTCCTGATATTATTTAATTGGATGACAGCGTGGCAAACATAGAGTTCATCTGGTCGATGAATTTCTGGAAAGTGAGGATATTCACCGAATGGATTAGCCAGTTATCTCCAGACCTCATCCTTAGTTATCTCCAGACTTCATCCATAGTTATCTCCAGATCTCTTCCATATAGAGCATGACTGGGAAGGGCGATTGCAACTCGCAAACCCCCTCTGAGATCCCTCAAAGGCTTGAAAACAGAGCTTCTGAACTAGTGGAATTACTTGCCACAGGAACTCTCATAAATTCTCTTATTTCCGGTGTAAAATCGCGGTATGTGGCCTGAGTAATCTGAAAGAGGGACATGTTGTTGTTACATTCTGTAAATGCTGTTTCATACATTCTGACCTCGATGAATGTTACGCACGATCACGCATGTGTACTCTGACTGTTGAATGATTATTTTTTGCATAGAACCAGCTCTATATTCATTCCAAATTTCATTAAAATCTGTCCTGTTGTTCTGGAGGTAACAGGCAAAATTTAAAAAATTCTCTTAACTTTGATTACCAGTGTATTTACACATTTCAAAAATAATTTAATACATAATAAACATACTCATCTGATCTGTATTCAATATATTTTCAATTCAGATGAAGTTATCGGAAAAAATATTGTTCTAATAAAACTTTGTATGGAGAAATAATATACCGCCATCAATGGGGATATACACAATAAAATCCTCTGCAGAAAGTCATATTGTGCGAATGATAAGTTGTCACCAAATATTGGTTTTGCCATCAATAAACTCTGTCAGATATCGGTGTTTAAAAGCTGCCCCGCAATTTCTAAGTCAAACACTTCACTCCAAAGATCAGTTAAGGAAGAAATACAAGCCGATGTTGCCCTACTTTTCTGAGTAGAAATCTTAACAAAGCCAATCGAAGATAGCCCATGTGTGGGGAAGACTCTTATTACTTTTTTTTTAAAAAAAACTTCTTTTTTATAGGAATTTAATCTATTTTCTTCATTTTTTTACATGTTGATATATACTTGTATTTCAAGAAAAATGGACAATGTTTGCTTTTATGTTGTCGTTAATTTAATAAAATGTATTAATTGATTCAATTGATTCTTTAAAATACAATATCTTTTTTTTCTGATTTCAGGATGTGCTCATATTTTAAATTTCTTAGCCTTTCAACTATTAATACATTAAGAGTTCTCTTGGAGATAAAATAAATGTTTATAGAATTATTTTCCCACCTTAATAAATATTAAACAAAATATTCAAATTTAAAAATAATTAGGGAGATATTTCCATTTTTGAAAAGTTTTTATAAATATTAGTTAAAGTATAGGTTTCAGAAACTCAGAGATCAGATATTCTTATGATATTTGATTTTTTTTCATGTAACATGATTTGTCAAATACATTAATAAATTTATGTATGAACAGTTTATATTAAATTTCAAATGATTATTTTATATTAAATTTCAAAAAAAGTGATATAAAAGGGAAAATATATATATATAAAAAATTTTAATGCGTGTCGCAAATTTTTGTTCACATTTATTTATTTATTTCTAAATTTTTTAAACACATACCACACACATACATATATTGTGTATATATATATATATATATATATATATATGCATGACAGGGCAAATATTTGACATATAATTACAACCAAAGCACCCAACCCCAATAACAAGATCTTTACTTGCCTTAAACATTTTTCTGTAAATTTTTATTAAATTTATCTACATAAAGTTTAATTAAAAGAAAAATTGAGGATAAAAAATATTAATTAACTTGTCATAATCTATATCTATATAAATAAATAAAATTGAAGTGTCTGTTTGTAATTTCAAGTTAGCAGCTTTTTACTAAATGCATTTAAAGGCATATACGGTACTTATATAAAAAAAATCAATTTTTAAAATTTTTGTCTGTCTGTCTGTCTGTTTCGGCTAATCTCAAAAGCGGCTGGTTCGATTTTAAAAATTATTTGACTAATAGAAAGCTACATTATCAGCGAGTAACATAAGATGTATTTTATCTCCATATTCGTACGGGAACGAGAACTATGCGGGTAAAACTGTGGGACGTTGCTTACTCCCCGCCAAGTTGACGAAAAATTATGCATTTGGTCAATAATGGAATTTTTAATAAAATTTTTCGCACATTTGTAACAAATAACTGAAACATAGTGTAATTTAGCATCTTTACAAAAAGCAATTTTTAGATGGTTTTTTATTAAATGTCTAACATTTATTACGTTAAGTTTATTAATTGTCTAACATTTATTACGTTAAGTTTATTAAATGTCTAACTCAAACTTTGAGAAATATCGCCAAGTTGGCTAAGAAGTTCTCTATTCCGACAATCCCAGATATTTTAATGCAAATTTTCTCCCAATTTTCAAAGAAGGAAATGAAATAAAGTTTTAGAGCGAATTGCGCGTGCGTGATATTGAAAATTCTATGGTAATATTAATTGACAGTTTCATAAAAAATTTTGATTTATTGTCCATAAAATCAACATTGAAAACTTAAACGACGTGCGGGGGAGGGAAATGAAAAGGAGAAAGAGGAATTATAAAAAAATAATTAGAATTAAAATTTTAGAATTTTTAAATTTTATTGGTTTTAGTCAAGCAATTAAAAAATTACCATTTTATAATATTTACTTTCTAATGATAATGATTGCGACTTTGACATTTATTTAAAGACATCAACGCGAGCGGAGCCGCTGGTAAAAGCTAGTATTTATACATAATTGCTTTCTTCAATCTTTCACTAAACTCGTAACGCAGAAATATTTGTTGCAGATTCCTTTGGCTAATCTTTGGGACTAATTTACGCAATGTATCGATATGAAAACCTACTTTGTGAAATAATCAAGATGTTTAAAAATGAACTTTGATATTTAAGTAAAGAGGTAATGAATATAAAGTGGTAAGGAGAAGGAGGCACAATAGTTAAAAGGTAGATAAGAGTATAATGTGAGAGGATAAGGTGGAAAGCTGGGTGGAAAACTGCTGATAATAAACTCAATGGAGCAAAGAACCCCTCTGTCAAGAATTCGAGAGTAAAGTTCATTTGATGAGTTCCAGAAAGTTCATCCAAATACGGTGGTTATATATATAGAGAGAAGACTTCACTTCAGAGGTCTTAACTTAAGTAAAACTTTCTTGAAATATTTATAATATACCAATTTCGGTTAGGCCAAACACATATTTAATTGTTTCACAATAACTATTTTAATAACTTAATGAATTATGAATAAAAGGGAATTATATTTTTTCTCTGACATGTCTGTTGTAACTTTTGACCCGCAGATTTTCCATATGCCTTCTTGCATTCGAGTGCAAATACGGAGAACACAGCCAAGTATATGCATATCCAAAATTAGACAAAAATCATATGCGTAGCAGAGATCTTAATATTTTTACAAGAGCATAAATGCATTTGTTTACTTTCTTTCTGATTGGTCGTAATCACATTGAGATATATAATCCACGGCAAAAGAAACAGACTTGATTGTCTCAAATCAATATTGTACAAACCGTGAACCACCTGTGTCTCAGGACAGCTCTAAATGCGGTCCAACTAGAAGGTCCCTTGTTATCAAAGAGGAACGCAATAAACCTTCTGTTTTACTTAATTTTTTTTCCAAATCTTTAGTCTTTTGAGGGACACCAGGAAATTATTTATTTAAAATAACCAGCCATAAATGTAAATATCATTTTACATTCATGGGTGAGCTAACGCGTTTACTTCCTATATTTAACATTCTGTGCAATTAATACCCTGTTTTACTTTTAACTGAACTGATAAACATTCTAGCTGATATCAAATCTGAGAACACAGATAAAATGCTATTTCGCACTAGAAGAACTAAATAAAAGTATGAAAAATTGAATACAATATACGACGCGTTATCTGAAACTGAATATAAATTTTCTCGCATGATCGGGTGTGGAATTAAAAAGAGTAAACTACCAATTTAGGTGTGATCATCAAAATCTCCATCATTTACCCGTGGTTCAAAATTACGAGATATGTCACCAATTCCTTCATGTTGCTATATTAAAGTGTGATTTCATAATATACAAAATTTATTCTAGGTGAAAATTAAAATGATGAATTCAATATTTCAAACAATAAGAATATTCGAAATGAACCAAAACTCATGTCAATAGTTAAAGCAACCAATTGTATGCATTTCGGTACTTAGGCGAAACAAGGCTCATTATACAAAGAAAAACATGCAATTCTGGTTTTTGATTTTATGCCATAATTTGATAACACTATTAAAAAATTAAAGAATAAATATCTGCCCCCTCCCCTCTCTCTCTAATAATATTAAAAATATCAATTAATACTTGACCTTTTTCAGCTTACATAATATTACTATTCAAAAGGAATTTAGATTTACAATCAGCTTTTCCCTTTAGAGAAAAATTACAAATTTAATATCTTTTTATTGAAATTCAATAACAGATAACTTCCAAGAGGAACTATCATTGTTTCACAATCTCTCCGTATTTCTGTCATTGCCTCTTAGAAGCATCTACATTTTGTGAGTAGCTGTTTTCAACAATAAAGTTAGAACTAAAATATCTTTTAAGCACCTTGAGAACTTTTTAAGAAACATAAATGCATGCATTTAGTTATGTTTCCTTTAGAATATAGATATCAGATAAAATGTAGATTCAAATTCTAATTCCACAAAAATCAGTATATATTAAATGAACATTTTTATGTCATTTTTTTCAAATGATGGTTACTCTGCTTAAACTCCCTGCCACAGGATAATCTAATAATTTAGGAACTTATTTAGGAACTGGAGTAACTCCTCAAATATTATCTTCATAGTTTATATGAAGAACAGCAGACCACTGCATATTCTTGTCCTATTAAACCAAACAAAAGCTATGTCCAAATCTCTGTTTAATGTTTAAAATTACAAAAATTACAATTTAGAATCATCAGTTACCTTTAAATAATTATAATATCCATAGATTACAACAGCATTAGATTTTGCATCTAATATGAAAAAATTTCAAATTTTAATATGTTTTCTTAGAAAAAGAGTGAATTATTTTGACAATAATAGTTAAATAAATAACTATATTACCCATTTTTACGGCATAAAGAAAATTAGCTCTCTAAGAAAGTACATTTAGAGTTTTATTAGGTTGAGTGAAAAAATATACACTGCTGGCCACAAAAAATGCAGCACCAAAAAGGACCAGAGATACCATAGCGAAATCTATTTGGCAGATAACATGTTTCACAAAGATCAAACGATTAAAATTACAGCTTCTTGTGAAGTGTGGAGGATGACAAAATCAGTTATTAGTATAGCCACCATTGTTGGTTATAACCGCTGCCGCACGACTCGGCATAGTATCAAACAGACTTTGGGTGTATTTTTGGGGTACACAGTCCATGCGGCTTCTACTTATTGCCAAAATTGATCTTGTGTAGCAGCGTGTGGTGTACCCGGACCAGTCGTTGAGCAAGCATGGACCACACGTTTTCGATTGGCGATAGATCAGGAGAACAAGCAGGGCCAAGGAAGCAATTAAATCTGATGGATAAAGAAGAACTCTTGAACATTGCGTGTTACGTGTGGTCGCGCACTATCCTGTTGGAATTTGGCTGATGGCAAGCACTGAATGTATGGGAGGACCACGGTCTTCAACACCTCAGAGATGTAGTGCTGGCTAATCAGTGTACCGGCAATGTGTACTAGAGGGGTACTGCATTGAATTCCAATGCTACCACAAACCATGATACCGGGTGCAGGACGAGTGGGACGATGTATTACGCAACAAGTTCAGCAGCCTCTCACCACGGTGTCTCCAAACTCGAATCCAGCTATCGTGATATTTCAGGGAAAAGTGGGATTCGTCAGTAAACACAATGTCGTTCCATTCCGTTGTCCATGTCTGCCGTTCATCGCACCATTGGCGGCTCAAACGCCAATGGTTTCCGGTCAAGGGTAAATGAAGCAATGGACGTCTTGCGGACATTCCACTCTGCTGTAAACCGCATCGAATTGTACGAGCGGACACCGAATTATGCGTAACAGACTGAATCTGTTTTGCAATGGTTCGTGATGTGACTACGCGATCCATCACAGCCATGCGCACAATCCCCCTCTCATCACGAGCACTGGTGCAACAAGATGGGTGCGATGGTCCGTCGTTTCCTCCTGCATTCAGCGATGGCAGATCCGT
This sequence comes from Trichonephila clavata, assembly GCA_019973975.1. NCBI lineage: Eukaryota > Metazoa > Arthropoda > Arachnida > Araneae > Nephilidae > Trichonephila > Trichonephila clavata. Next base: position 25,190 of record BMAO01014646.1, on the reverse strand, counting down.
ATCAGAGTCCAACATGTTGACGGATTTCTCTGTAGGATAATCCACAATCCTAGAGGCTAATATTCTTCCTCGTGTGATTTCGATATCTTTGTCAAAAGACGTTCGGCGTCCTCTACGAGGCACAGGTAAACAGCTTATGCAAAATTCGCAGGAAAAAAAATCACCATACTTCAAATTGCCAATCTTCTCCCCTTATATAGTGCTTGCGGGTGACGCTACGATCGCCCGTGATGAGCATCCGCACTGTAATGCTAATGATTTGCATAGTTCATCACCACCAACGCATGATGTATAGGCCAGCATGCACATACATCATGCGTCCCCCCCCTTATTTGAATACAAATAAAATAAATTTATTTATACACTTTTTAGAGACTCTGTATTATTTTCATAATACAGAATCTAAAAAGTTTTTATCGTTGTTAAAAATAAATCTCTCTGGCTACGATAGACATAATTGTTAACAATATAATTTTACACGCTAAGCATAACTAACTATTATCTTCAGTCATATTATTATTTTTATTTGCATCACAACATTCATCTGTTCAACTGAATTATTTCCCAAACTGATACTTCTGAAGATCAAAATATTTTTACAGAGAAAATCATTCTACATAATAATGCATGCACCCAACCACCAAAGTCATACAAATTCTAATATGTTTACACGAACTGATCCTTGTAAAGATAGGAATTTCACTCGCTTGACTGTTCCAAATAATGAAATAAGTATTATCAATACCAACAAAGTATAAACAGCTGCATTCCTCGAAACTAATAGAAACTGCTTCGCAATCTAATATCATTTTGTGCAGGAATGTTGATTACAAATCAGAATAAATATAATAAAGGGGATCTATATCATGGATCCAGCGTTCACTTTTAACATAACTGCCATGGTATCACTGAGAAAATATCACACATGCGGTATGAAATCCCAATACCTAATGAGTTAGGGAAAGACGACATTCAGTTTTTAGCCATTCTTATGAGCTTACAGGAGTAAATCCACACAAAAATATTAACACATGAGGGTTATTTTATAAATAACGTTGATGATTTTTATTTGCAGTACGTTTGGTAGGAATATATTTCGTAAATGTAAATTTACTTTAAAAATTATTTTGTTTTATTTGATGCATATATAGAAGTACAATGTATAATTTTAGTGAATTTGAAAATATTAGTAGACAAAAATTTGTCCTGAAATATTTTCAATTTCACAATTTAAGACCTGAAATATTTTTATCTTTAAATATTAAATTCTCCTAGTTATGAACACTATAGTAACACCCAATGACACTTGAAAATATATTAAAAAATTTTCGCAGCTTCCCTGGAACGGGCTGGACTTTTCCTGTGAAACCATCACCAGTGATATTTTACGAGTTATACGTTTTTTGGCTCTATGTTGATAGAAGAAACAAACAAACTTAAATCGTTACAAATAAAGAAGTTCTTTTATTGACTCATAATTTATTTACTATGAAAAATCTTTAAGGCCTGTTTTTATTTGTGACAAACACACACATAAATAAACATTGCATTTTTCACAATGTGTTTTCGAACTGCTTTCGCAGTTTTCAAATCTGCACTTGCAAGGCTTTGAAATGTCATCAAAAACATCGAAAATGGCTATATATGCAATGCCTTTTATCCTGGATGGCCGAAGGTCACGGAAACTGAGATGGGCACAGCAAGTCTTGGCCCGTCATGGGCTGTTGCGACACTGAATTTAACTTTTAGAAAATATAATTGTAGCCCTTAAAATTATCTACGAGACGTACTTTAATACGTGCATATTCAATTCTTAAATTTAAACTTCAGACTAACGCTTCAAAGTTTTAAAAAAAACTTTACTGTGTAGAAGATAAGAATCACATCACAACGCTCTAAAGATGGTTGATAAAACTTTCTACAAAGCCTGAATTCCTAAATGACGATTTAAGGTCAATATGACCTTCAAATCCAATGTCGACCAATTGGAAACAGTGATTGAAATCAATTCCAGTTAAACAGAAATTAAAATTGGGAAAAAATTAAGAATTAGATCAATGATAACACACGAACAAGCGTTATTAGAGAAACTTCAACAAAAATTATGCTTTGAGAGTGAGAGATTCTCCCCCATTCTTCTTACATATCAATGATATTTTTCTATAAGATTATCATCTTTTTTAAAATTGGAAAATTATTCTCGTGTTAAACGATTCAATAATAAAAAAAAATTTAAAGGAAAGGAGGTCATTTTTTTAAAAATAAAATAAGTATTTTTTAAAAGTGGAATTTATATATTGGCTTGTAACGGGGAAATGGTTTCTCAATTCAAGAGTCAATATTTTGGAGGAAAAAAAAACGGTTTTACGTATTGACGCAACCATGTTGGCGACAATGAATAAAACGTACGATTTCTTAAAACAAAATACGCTGACGAAAATATGAAGAGCTTTGTCAAAAAATACTGCGGTAGAATAATTATAAATAAACAATAATCAATAAAAGAAAGAAAGAACTATTTTTTTTATTTAATTTTAATTTAATTTTATTTTTATTAATTTTATATCATATTATTTTTGTTGTTTTAGTGCTATATATAGTTATTATTATAACTATTATTCTACTTTTATTATTAAATTTTATAATTCCTGAATTCTACCAAATTCATGAGTAATAAATCTCAAATTTGCATTTTAGAATTCGAGCTTGCGATATCAATGAACGGTTAGGCCTAGAATGGCGACAAGTGGAGAAATATGAAACGAAGAACATGGTTGCCATTTCAACACCAATGTCATGTGCGAAATCGGGATTGCCGATTTGGGGAGTAATTTTGTAAATTGGCAATGATTGCGATGTACCTAAGTACCCCGAAAAAAATTATTAATGTCAAAATACATGAGTGTTTTTTCATTCACTTCAAAAAAGATAGAGCTTTTTCTGGTTACCTTACAGGAAACTCTGCCTTTTGATATTATTATTTGTTAGATATTTGACTAAGAAAAAATGTTATCTTGCTTATTGATCGTTACCTTAAATTTATACTTTTTACATGTTAGTGTTACACTTTTTTAACTTTTGAAAAAAAAATCAATAATATTTATGACATAAGTAAAATAATTGAAAATTTTATCCTTCTTATTATTTTTTAATTATTATATGTAGTGGAGGTTTTTCGAAATCACAAGCAATGTGTACAGTAAGTCTTTACAATTTTGCATGCATTATCTTTCAAAGAAAAAACATTTCCAAAATACGAGTATTTGGAAGGATATAAAGAAGAACCATAAAGCAATTATTTTACTGATTAAAATAATTTTTTGAATAGGTTATTATGCTCACTGAAAGATGAAATCGACAATGCCAAGCACGCCTATTTATTAAATCAACATATTCAGGAAGGCATTTAAATAAATATGTTCTACAAAATGTAAATCAAAAGAGAAGTTTAAATGTGCTAATTTTTTTAATATACCTTTAGCAGAAAACCAACATTTTTTTTTATTCAGGTAAAATTTAATATTATCATTTACGTAAATGTGTGATTTTCAACTGTCTCAAATTTTATTATGACTGATGAACATATTGGATGATTTCTACAAATCCATTTTCAACTGTAAACATGATAGAATAGTTAAAGTAATCATGAAAAGTATTGAATAATAATAATAAAATAAAAAACAGCAACTGATGGAGAAACAATAGAATTGTATTTGAGGAAATAGAAAAAAGATAAATACTGTTTCTTTCATGCATTACGAATTCGTTATAGAGTTATTTTAAAATAATTTACTGTTCTGGAATCATCAGTTTGATAGGGATTCAAAAAAATGTATGACGTACATTTTAAAAAAATTTTTTTTTTTTCTTTTAATTCAAATTTTTTATATTGTTTTTTTTTTATATTTTTTTTTTTACTTTGTATTTTTTTTTCATTATTCATTGATTTATTGCTTTGTATACAATATTTAATGTTAACTAAGGTATTCGATTTTATTTTCAAATGATAATTTTCTTTACAATATAATTTGAAAACAGTTATTCTTAAATAAAAATAAAAATATTAAAAATCTGTTATATGCCAAACTAATTTTTGATGAACAAACGTATATAGGGATTCCCATCGATAAAAATAGATAAAAAAAATAGATCAGAATGGATAAACTTTTTTATCAGAATAAGTAGAGAAATTCAATATTCCATGGGGTATAAATAACATAATAGCATTTTTATGAAGATCATTTCAAAAAGTAATGCTTACAATTTTTTCACTTACCTGTTTATTGGTTAAGCAATATTTCTTCATGGGCCTTCTATGTAGTCTCTTTTCATCAGAATGAATGAGTCTCAACAACTTGGAAGCTTTCCAGTTTTATCAAATATGCCATCTTCATTCATTTGTTAAAGAGCTTGGATGACGGTGGCAGAAAGGTCAGCCATGGATGAAAAATGACGTCCTCAAAGAGGTTTATTCAACGCTGAGAATAAGTCAGTTAAGTACACTTTCATGTCAGGATTGTAGGATTTATGAGTTAACCTTGCTGAACCGTATTGAAAGCTATCCCGTTACGACATGGACAATGTGTAGAAGTGAATGAGTAATGTACTACCGTCGCACTTTGAAGTTACATTAATAAACTATTGGAGACATAAGTCGTAATTTTGATCAGTGGTCAAGTTACGAGGAGGAATTCAAATTGGACCCACTTTAATGAGTAATCAAGAGAAATTTGAGCCTCAACAGGTTGCACATGTACATCCCCTTTATACGGCGATTTTTTCAGTGATATTAGGACTCGTGACTCGACAAGGCTTGCCACGAGCTCTCGACTATGGCCATTTGGCCATTGCGAAACCAAATATTGTCATGGAGAATGAATGTCATTACCTCCAAAAAGTAAGATTGGGATTTATGCATTTTTATTTTGAGTTTTTGAAGAGACCTCGATGGCATAGTATTGTGAAATGTTGCCCTCACGGAGCTCTTTCTGTAATAATAACATCATAGAGAACGTTAAACAAACTCATTATTTACTTAACCTCCGACAGAGTTCGACAAAATTTCTTAGGTCGTGTTGGGTTACGATAAACTGTATTGTGTGTGCTATACAACCTATCTCCACAATAACTTCACAAAGAGTATTATGGTCAAATTATGTACTTGTTAAAAACAAATCATATACTTAAAATGTTGCAGACAACAAGCGAATCAAACTTTAAGCTGACCTTTATCATTCAATACAGTTTTTAGAGAATATAGTCTTTTTCCCTAGATGTAAAACTTACTCAATTTTGTCAACCTCAAACAAAACTTTCTTCATTCACAGAATACTATTCCCTAACTAGAACCTAATCTCGTATTCATTAAGAAAAGAAGAAAGTAATGTCTTGAGAATTCTTATCAGAGCACCATTAGATACTCAGTTCGATTTCCGTTCACTGCCACTGCCGTTAAGACTAAATGTTTCGTAGAATGTGATAGTATTTGATTCATTCTCTTCGAATTCTCCACGTTTAATGACGTTTGTAGTGATAGTTAACCTAATCTTGAAGACGTATAACACAAAAAAATGACAGAATTCTAATAAAAGTTTGCGAATGGGTTTCGATATTTTTTTTATGTATAATATATCATTCACTGAAGAAGTGATAATTCTGTTTAGGCTTTTAAATGAACAAAAATTGGGCCAAATTCCTTACGTTTTCAAACATTGGAATTTCATCTGTTTGCAGTTTTCCAAGAATACATAACTTTATTTCTGATATTAACAAAGAGTTAGCAATACCAAATATTTTAATTACGTCTCAACTGAAGAGTAACTGAAAATTAACCTACTTACCTTAAAAAATCAGACAAGTAATGTTAAAAAAAGATAAGCAGTTATTGAACGAAATATCTTGTTATTTTGCTTTAGATTTTTAGAATAAAATACTATTTTGAGCTATTCAGCTTTACATTACTTTAAAAATTAATTTTTAAATGTATATTTATAGTATTTTTAAATACAAATTACGTATGTTGAAAGATGAAGCTTAAGTTAATTACTTTGTTCAATTATAAGAGAGAATATGAAAGGTATTATAATGGTTGAACTATTGAAGCTGGCCAGTTATTGAAGAAAAATCGTTAACATCCAACTTTTTTAATCCAAAACGGAATCTAATTCATCTTTTTTACTCACTAGTTACATTAAAAGTAAATCAAACGATATGTTTCAAAGCAAATTGAATATTGAATTACATCACTAACACATGAGAGCAGATGATAAATAAAAATTGAATTATGAGGCTTAATAAATAGCGCCATCTAAGTGCTCCCCGTAGAGTTCCCCTAAAATAAGATAGTCGTTAACCGTTAATCATAACTTGAGGGGCTCCGAATCACGTACGAACTGATGTGAAAGGAAGAAAAATATCTTTCTTTTTGAAAGTATCCTCTGGGATATTTGATCTTTCAAAGATCAAGAGGCTTGTAAAGATTTCCTGATGAGGAATTGATTTCTTGGAATTTTCTGTGTAATATGGGTTTGGTTTATTTATTGATACATTAATTTGTTTGCTATTGATTTTAGGTGAAAAACTATCACTTTTTTTGTTTGTTTACGTCATATAGGACAGGTAGGCTTTTAAAAGCTTCGATAAACGAAGATGGAGAGAGGAAAACTTGAGAAAAATTAATCAGGTCATTGAAAACAAATGATTATATACTAAAGTCTTTGGAAACGACACCTTGTCAAACAACTTGAAATCTAACTTGAAGCCATTGGACAAAATATGGTTGAGGCTCTACTATATAAGGCAATAGCCTTGTGTGTGTAATATCACATTGCAAATAATAATTTCCTCCCATACACTGATTCTGCAGGTATAAATTGGCAATTCTCATGCCAGAAAGTGCCTAATTTTTAAAGAATAATGGGTAAGGATCGAGTTCAGTTTGAGATGTGAGGACTACTAACTAACTTAAGGGTGAGATGCAAGAATTCTATGATTCCGTTTGCCTGAGGATGGTAACAATAACTCTTATGAAGCCTCCAATAGCAATTTTAAAAAACAATCACGTCTGAGGTTTATAAGTGATAGTATGTTGAACGGTAAAACAGACTACTTTTTTTCGGAGTTATTAAAAGAGTTGTGATTCGAACTTTATCTCATGGTTATCATTGATGAGCAACCGAATCATGAGACCTCCATCCTTTGATAACTGAATCCGCGGCAAACCTATGTTCGCGTTAGTGTAAGGGACAATCGAAAAAAGTGACAGATTTAAAAATCAATAAATTTTATTCAAGTCGATTCAAAATCTAATATGGCTGCAAACCGCTAATGATAGTGAGATATCCCCAATTAATAATAACAGTAATAAAAAAAATCTACTTATTGTAAGTATTTGAAGAAATGCAGATGTACGGGTTACCAAATTTTAACAATGTGATATTCCGAGTCCTATGCCAAAATACGTTGATTTTCACAAGAAAATTCTCACAAATAATACTCAGAAAAATACTATCAATATTTTACTACTAAATTTTTCCGTAAACTCTATTCATTTACCTTTAAATAGTAATATTTATTTTTGTGTATCATGGTTCCTCCACAAAAAGAGGTTCTCCGTCCAAACAACTCTCTAGAAAATTTGCCCTGGGATTAAATAAATGACCCATAGGCAACCCATTACAAACCTATCATTTTTCTGCATACATGCCAAAGAATTTAGAAGCTTTTGATTATCTAGTGTAATGGGAAGCTATATTTAAATAATATTGGTAGTTAAATAATATTAGTAGTTAAATAATATTAGTAGTTAAATAATATTGGTAGCTAAAAAATATTGGTATTAAATAATATGGCAGCAGTGATCAAATGAGATCCATAAATGATTTTTACAATGATTAAGTGATGTGGAATAATTGATGCTGGTATGAAAGTGTCATATTTATCTAATGCTGAAATCACTGTGTGACACATTGCAGAATCCTGTGGGATTACACTGTCGAAAAATTGCATCTCAAGTTAAATAAACCCTAATTTTGCTTTATTTGTTTTTCAATACGATTATTCTTTAAATGTAATCATGATTTATTCCTTTCCTACAAGTCAATATACCTATAAAAAATTAAATATTTGATATTTTTCTTCCCGGTGTTGCAATTTAATGACTAGCGGTCTCTCTGTGTGTATATATAAACCGAAGAGAAAAACCATTATGAACACATTCTCAATAACACCTTCCACTCCTTTCTGCCTGCATAACAGCTGCAACTCGTCTTGGCATGGGTACCAGAATTTCTTGGTAGATGGCTGGAGACAGGTTGTATCAAATGTCTAAGCAGTGGTCGCGTAAATTCGAGATATTCCGAAATGAAAATGTTTGATATCTTTGCTGTCTTTCTATGAACACCCAAATGTACCCTATTTGATTAAAATCCACAGAGTTTAAATTTTTAGGATATTAAGGGAAGAGAATTCACCTTCATGATCTTCGAAACGATATAACGCAATTCTAGCCTTTTGACATGTGGCACTGTCCAACTGGAAGGTTCCATTTCTATTTGGGAAAACAGACGCCATATAAGGGTGCAACTGATCCACAATTATACTCAGATAGTCTACAACATTCATGGTCCCTTCCAGCATAACTAAAGGTCCCAGAATCACCCATGATACTACCATCATCGCCAGTATGTGTACATGGAGGGAGTAACTGTTCGACTGTGGAAGATAGCGCATTCTGATACAACTATCGACACAATGAATGAAAAATCGTGGTTCATCCAACTAGGAAACTCTCTTCCTTATTTATGGTAAAGTCTCAATGTTTCTGAACGGATTGTAGGCGTAGTTGGCAATTACGCTTCGTCAAAAAAAGCTCACGAGTAAGAAGCCTTCTGAGCAATCTCATACCCAACAGTGTCCGCTGAACTGTATGTTCCGAAACACTTACACTTGGACCTGCATTGTATTGGGCTGTCAGCTGAGTTACTATCTAGCACCGATTTTGTTTTACTAAACGGGACAATATCCGACGTCTTTTTTCTTTGATGGCACGTGAATGTCCAACAGCTAGGTACATATTGCTGGTTTCACTTTTATTTATCCACTTTGCATAAATACTAAAAACAGCAGAATACAAACAATCTCCCAGTCCTGCTGTTTCGGAAATAATCGTTCCGAGTCTTCGGGCCATTACGATCTGTCCTCTTTCAAATGCGCTTAAACCAGACACGTTTACCTTCACTCAAAAAAGTAATAGCAAAAGTGATTCCTTACCATCCTCAGCAGCAGTTAAATAACATTATCTCTTAATCACGTGGCTTCCACTTCACCCAGACGAGTTCATTGAAAAATGTGGAAGTGTTCATAATGTTTTGGCTCGACAGTGTATATATATATATGTATAATTAATCAATTGTTTGATGCCCGAAGATTAGAATAATTTATTAAAAATCAATATCTACACGAACAACGAATCTAGTTTTTTGAACATTCTAAGTTTAGTTAATGTTCAAGACTATCCGTGAGGGTGGTTAAGTATACCGTGTAAACACTCTTAAACTTGCCACGAAATATTAAAAAAAAGAAGTTCAATAAAACAACTCACATATAATTTAAATCTATGCAGTATAGTAAAAAAACAATTATAGCATAAAGATGAGTTATTAGTTTTCACAGAAATAATTTGAATAAATATTAGGATACCAAAAATTATTTATTTTTCCTTTTCAAATCTTCATCAATATTTTTCAACATAATAAAGAAATTCTATTATTTTACAAGATATAAAAATTTGTGTAAGCTCAAGTTGCTTCAAAGTGCCTTTAAGCAAAAAGAAAAAAAAAACTGAAATTGCCCTAAATTTTAAATAAGGATATTTTATACAACTTTAACCTATATTCCATATTCAAATACATCTGTTCTTTGCATATTAATTCTGAATCTATAAGTTACATCCTAATAATAAACTTATCCTAGCACCTAAGAAATATTCTGGTTTCCATATTAAGATACAATGTAATGATTTTCATTTCAAATATTGACAAAATTGTAATTATCTTCGTAATTGAGTATGAACATACTTACAATAAGAACTGTTATGTATTCAGTTTCTTCCGATTTTAATTAGGGCAATCATCTTCAGAATATAATATGCCTCTATAATTAAAACACCCTATAATATTGCTAAAGATTATATCGGATTAAAATAAATGGGAAAGATAATTAATTGAAAGACATTCACTTTCACAGAAGTGTAAAGTGTATCTGAGAAAAAGTGAAATACGCGTATGTTTCTAGCCATAAAATTTGTATTGCCTATGTGAAATAATAAATGGATAAGGATTATTATATCATGGTTTCTTATACGGGTGCCCCAAGATTATTAGGACAATATTTATGGGGAAGTATCACAAGAATTCAGATTTTCTTAGCAACGCATGGTCGGAAAAATCTCCGTTGGGCGCTATATGGCGTCGTTCACAAGGAAGCAGAACTGCATTGCCAAAATCATTTGAGCTGTCAACGCTCACAGAGGATTATGGAACGCTTTGCGAATACCGATCTGACACACACACACACACACACACAGATATACTCCTGATTTATAAATTGGCAGAAGGCAGCAGAAAAAATATTGTATGATAAAGGATACCCATACAGAGATGCACCGGACCATCGAATGTTTACTAATTTCCATTTCAATTTGTGTGAAAATGGATTATTGCAAGGTAAATGGGTAGAGTAAGGGTTGACGACGAGTGCTTCGAACTCCCAGCATGAAGCAAAATGTGTTTTTGATACCGTTAGAATAAATCCTTGTACCAACTTATGAGCCGCCACTGCTGCCGTAGAAGGATCTGTTAGTAAGCATTTTGCAACGTAAGGGCTTGCGCCATCTTCAAAGAGTACCTTCACTGTTCTGTATCTGGGTGCAGTAATTGTCTACACTACTACGAATATTGAACAAAATCCTGGAGTATTTGAGTGAGTCCACCAATCTATGGTTCGATGGTGTAACGAATGCATTACTGGCAATGGTAGAAAATTTTAGCATCTTTTGTAATTTTCATCTATCTTTAACCACAGCACATGTAATGTTGCTGAAATTGTTGCCGTGTGTGACAAAGTGCAAAGGTGGTAATAACGATGTGCTATGACAAGCAGATGTGATACCTTTGACTAATAAATATTTCAGATTATCTCACTCATGTGTCGCTTCGTTTCTTGTACCTGTCATACTACGCAATCATGAAGTTTCCGACCATAGGTTACTATACAAACTGAATCCTTGTGCTGTCCTTTATCTCCCATTAAAGTTTGTGCCAATAATCGTGCAACACCGTGGATATTATAAACGTCTTTTTTTAATATATATGGCTCAATAAGTTTTTCGCAATAATAATGCAGAAGAAAAATTTACTCCTCAAAATTGAGAAGTTTTCTGAAGGAATATAAAAGTATTGTATTTATATTAAAAATATATATAAATATCATTCCATGTTTATAAAAATAAGTATTATATTTATGTAGTGATAGTTTTCAATATTAACTTTCTGCCTTGCACTCGGGTTTTTGAAGAAGATATTTATGAAGATATGGATGGGTATGAAAAAATAATACCCTTAAGAAAGCAATTTTACTAAAAGTCTATTATAATATTTTTATATTTTTCTTTAAAGAACATGAAAAAATTCCCTTCAGATGACTTCAAATTAAATAAATATGGTTGTTTGTACGTTTACTTTTGCGAATTTAATATTAAGAAATTTGCATTCACTAATAAACCATCAAGTGTCATTATTCATATGTAATACACTATTTTTTATTTTCAAAAATAATTTAGGAACCTTTAAAAATAAATTTTAATTATTAGAATAAATGTATCACATTAATAATTATTTAATTGAGATATTTATAACTATAATCAGTCTATTTGATTCGTATCACTAATTTACTTATAAAAAAAAAATTTTCATGACATTTATTCTAAAAAATAAATACGCTAAGAAATAAATTTCAGAAAAATTGCTTACTGCGAAATGCAAAAGTCGGTGATCTGATCCCATCCCTAAAGCATATACGATTGGATAAAAAAGCATTTGTTTACAGATACAAATAAGTCATATAAAAGTCTTTTAGATTTCAAAGCAACAATTTGAATAATTCTAACTACTCTCTTCAGGTATGTAACTTTCATTTCAATGCAAATATTTTCAATTCTAACCCCTGAGCTTCGAAAAATATGTTGTAATATTGAGCTGTATAATACATATTTAGAACGAAAACTAGAATAACAGAAAATGTACTTTTCAAAGACATTTTTAATAAATTTAAGGAAATAAGAGAGAGAGAGAGACAGAGAATTTAAACTATATTCCTTAAAATCCTTCGCTATAGCGTTAAATTTGTCAGCGCAGTTATAAAACGAAGGAAATACATTCACTGGTATCAATTCATTTGTAGATGAAGATCAAGAAAGAGGAAAATATAAGGCACTGTAGAAAAATGAAATATTTGTGATTATATAAATGATGTTCTTAATATGCTTAACTGTTTAAGATAATATCGAATTTATTCAAATTTATGCATGCATTCAATGAAAGTTAATAAATTGGCATTCATTATTAAAATGATACATATTTGATAAATAATCAGTATTTAGTATAATACATACACACACATTTGTAAATATGTTTGATAACATATATTATATATATCAATTTTGAAAATGCATATCAAAGAGAGAAAATTAACCTATTCACAAAGAGAGAACTTAAAACCTATTCACAAAGGAGAATAAATAGTAAGATGTTTAAAAATGAGCTGAAATGCATAAAATTGCAGAGTGTATTAGTATATCAAATAACCTATTCAAAATTTGTTAGCTTATTTTCCTTCAATAAATTGGAACGAAATCTAAAGTCTAAAATAATTTTTGATTAAAAGACTATTTTCGCGTATTTAAAAAGTATGTCTGCATAATATATTAATTAAGTTGCATTTCTATGTTATTTCTCCTTCCGAGTAAAAGAGCTTAGCAGCCAGGTAATTTGGACAATAGCCTAAAGTAACATTTGGAACATTCTCAACATTATTATTAAATCTCGCAGAAATGGAAATATTTAAGAGGAATATGCATTTTTAAGTTTGTGTGCAGAGGAAGGCCTGGAATATATATCTGCATAGTCTCCTTTTGTAAGGCTATTAATTTAACAGGATTCTGAAAATTTAAGAAGATCAGAGCGATTACCTTAAGCTAAGATTATTAGAATTCTGGAAAGGATTTCGAATTCTAAGAATTGTAAATGAGTGGGTTGGTTCTGTTTGTCCTCGGAGTCTCAGTCCTTTCTCTGTTAGCATCTTTACTTATAACTTTCTTCCATATATCAAACAAAATGTCATTGAATACTTTTATAATAAGTAATTGCATTCGACGAAAATTTGAAAATATAGTTTATTCATGATAAATGGGTTGTATTTTTACTTGTTAAAAGACGTTTGAATCTCCTTCGATGTTCGAAAAAGAATAAACGCCATATCCTAAGAATGAGCCTGTAGGGATAAATGGAGATGTATAATAATATGGCACACCCACAAAAGTTTAAAAAAAAGAAAGTAAAAATGTAAAAACAGGGAAAAGATCCCTCCAATACGTCCGAGCAATCAGTTTGCTTAAGCGGACATGTTTCATGCAGATTTTCTTTGTTTTTGGAATAGCTTTGTAAATTTGAATGCGTTTATTTCTCAAGATCTTCCACAAATGTTTATAGCATACTAAGTTATTAAAGTTTTTCTTTTCATTGAGTTTTGAAACACTTTAGAGGATCCAATAACCGTAAAATATTTAAAAAATATTGCATCAAGTATAAACAATTAGCTTATTAACATGTCAATAATACATGAAGCACTTGATTAAATTTACAATTCCAACAAAATAATTTGTCAACATTTTCGACAAGTGTGTGTATTTTTGAAACTTATCTCTGAATTTTTTTTCATCTAAGAGTTTAAATGTTATGGGAAACATTTGGAACGCATAAAATAATTTGGACAAACTCCTTTTGCTGTACTTAATTTAAAAACCTTTAATAGCAAAATTCACCAATTTTCCCTTAAAATTCATTTTGTTCACTTCTGTACAAAATGTTATTTCAGACTCTTAAATTTTGAGTTTTATTTCGCAATAATTTAATTAATAAATGTTTTAACAATAAATTAATCTAGCCATCTCTCAATGACACACTTATAGCAATAAAAATAATATTCAGTTAAATTTCCAAAACAAATTCGAAAATATCTCACAGAGAAGAAATCGGTTGGCGTCTTCATTTGACACTGGTAAATGTTTCATTTTTTGTTTATTTTAAAAAACTGAGATGCAAAATACCAACATAAAAAGGTTAAAAGATTAACGCAGCTATTAAAGTGCAAAATGGTCTATTCAAGTGGATTGAACGTAAGTCTAAGTTAACTTAATTAATTCTTTACAAAAATCTTCTAAGGACATTTATTTTAATTTTCCTTCTCATCGTCGATGTATCATTATTTTTAATCTTGGATGTTAATAGTTATGGAAGCTATTATCCATATCGATCACAAAATATAGGAATCAAAACCTTTATATATATATTTTTAGATATTTAAAATATTTTACATTACTAAATTACATAACAATTACTAAATTTGTGCATCAAATTAAAACATTAATTAGATTCTATACCATGTAAAATAAACGAATTATATTTTCTTAAGAAACTTAGATAAACGTTTTCATTGTTCATAGATATGAAATCTCTTAAGAAAAAAATCGCAGAGCTTTTTAATTATATTTCTTCGATTTATTTCATAAATATTTTAATTGAATGTACATTTTTTGATGTATAACAATCCTCATTCCATTTTCTTCGATTAAAGTATGAACGTCGTAAGAATTATTCTCATTATCATGGATATTGCTTAATTTTATCCCAAGAGTCGATTCACAATTGAAATATTAATATTAAAAGAAAACTTAAGTTCTCAGAAACCAAATATTTTGAAGAAAAAAAGAAATTTTGTTATGTTTTGGCTTTCTTTTATTTAAATTTTAGTCGTAAGAATTATATAATAGAATTTTTCCTAATCTCTCAAATGATTAATAAATGTTAGTATTACTGTGCAATGTGGCATTATATATATTCGAAATCAGTATATCTTAATCACTTTAGTGTTTTGCTGAAGATTTAGAAAGCTGTTTGGTGTGAATATTATTTTTCTTTAAAGTTGCACTGTAAAGTAAAACGAGAGCCATTGTCGATAGACTTCGTAATTTTGAACCCTTGGTGAAGTTACAAAGATGACACCTCTACTGGCATTCTTTTATCCAAACTATCACACTACGCCAATAGGAGATCTTTGAGCCTCGACTGATTTAAACAGACAACACGACAGGTCGTCTTTAGTGACACTAGGACTTGAACCCGAGACACGTCGACCTCGAGTTCTTCACTATAACCGCAAGGTTATCGCAGCCCCTACGCTATTTTGAGAACTTAATAAGAAAATTGTTTCTACTAAATGCGAATACAAACATTCATATGTAATGATGGCTGCAAAATTAACAATGATTTGCCAAGAGTTCTAAAATTAAATAAAAGTTTGTTTGAATCCATTGAGAGTTACTGCAAGAATATTCTGGTATTTACTTTAAGTAGAGGAATTTAATGCTAAATAAATAAAGTTTTGTCAGATTGATTGAATCAATTCAATTTAAATATAATATTCTTCGAACTTCGAAAAATCTTACGTCTAAAAATATTTCTTGATTATGCAATATTCCGAATCTTTAGAATCTTCTAATATACTTATAACATTTTTTTCCATTATTTATTGACCGTAGAATTCAGAACAAACTGCATACTCTATAATGATTAAGAAACAAATACCGTAAAATTCGGCGTATAACGCGTACTTTTTATACAAAAAGTAAGATCGGAATTTAGGGGTAAGCGTTATACTCCGGGGATGAAAATGAGAGCTTCTAGTTAAAAAAAAAGAAATGAGTATAAAAAAAAGTTTGACTTTCACATGTATATTTTTATTTAAAATTATTATAGTTTAAAAAAACTAAAAAAACACGCCTTTACAGTCAATTGCCCTAAAAAGTAAAAAAAAATTCTTAATATAAAAATAAAACGATTGACGAGAAAATTAATGTCATTGTGGTAAAAGCGTGGAATGCTTTGTACTACAACTTTACATTAACTCTGCATTTCTCGGAATAGAACTAGTGAGAATTTATAACAGTTGATAGAGAGCACCCCACGCTTTTACCACAATGAGATTAATTTTCTCGTCAATCATTTTATTCTTATATTAAGTATTATTTTTTTACTTTTTAGTTCGATTAACTGTAAAAAAGTGTATTTTTTAAATTTTTCTGAAATATAATTTATTTTTCATTTTTAGTTCATTATTCATTGATGAATGAATCTTTTTTGTTTGCTTTCGTTTTTGTGTTAACCATGAACATTTTCGGTTTAGGGTTGTAACAATCTTTTAGTCGCAAAGTCCGGAATTAGTCGCCAAATCTGGAAATGGGAAATTGTTAATCCTCATGATCCTGAAACAAAATTATTAAATTATTGTATTGGCATCGATCCTTGACAAGTTTAAATATTTCGAATTAATCTGACCTTTTAAACTGGGTAAAAATCGAGTTAAAAAGTTCCATTACATACAAGTGAAGCTTATAAAAGCGTGTTAAAAAAATGACATTCTTTATGAGTTAAAGGGTTGTAGTTCTACAAGTATACTATTTTTTCTAATGATTTTGAGACAGTACCTTGAATAAATGACTGCAAAATATAAGAGTACTGCACACGTACATTTCAGGATTCTTTGCAAAAAGGGAGTGCGTGTTATACGGCGAATAAACATAAAAATTAAAAAATACAGCTTGAAACTATGGGTGCACATTATACGCCAGTGCGCACTATACCCAGAATTTTACGGTAGTTGTGTTAATTTTTATTTACTTAATATATCGAACACTCTCAAAAAATTTTAATTTCTATTTGAGGGTAGCAGAAAGAAAAATAAAATAAAATAATGGAAATTCAATGCAAGAGGAGAAGATTCCGAATTAACAAATTCAGAAATTTCTAAACTCTGTAGGCAATCAAAGAAACTCCTTGAAAGTTACAAAGGTGGCTGATGGTACTGCATTATATAAAAAAAACTATCAATCGTACCTCTTTACTACCACTGGAAAATAGTTATAAATAAGCTTGGAAAAATGTAATCATTTCTTATTTTTATTATAATTTCATAAACAACTAAAAAATTAAACATTGATTTTCTCGATGTTGTAAACACTTAACAAAATCTGCTGTTGTTCTTTATGCCACCTGATTGACAGTAACATCAGATCAAGGTCCACGAAATTCATCGTGGCGAAGGCCTAGATTTTTAAGCCTATCTTTAGCCTTAGCTTTGAGCACCATGCAGGTGACAGTACGATTTTGTTCGGCTCCACCCGAATTTTAAAGGAGAACTACCTGGGTGTGGTCAGGGCCTCCCATCTCTCTTCCTCTTCCACCAACCTCGCGAGAGGACTTGCGATTTAGAGTACCACCATGCCTCGAAGGGCTTACAACATTCATGCCTTATTCGGGATTCGAACCCAGGCCCTACGGCACCGCAGTCAGCGTCACTGACCATTATACTGGTTGGACGGCTAATAAAATTTACCGTAAAATCCGATGTATGACGTGCACCACCGTATAACGCGCACTTATACTTTCAAAGTGGAATTTTTAATTTTTAGATATATTCGCAGTATAACACACACCCCCATTTATAAGAAGAAACCTGAAATGTATATACGCAATGTTCTTATGTTTTAAAGCCATTTATTCAAGATATTATTCCAAGCTTTTTTAAAAAATAGCATACTTCCAGAACTACAACTCTTTAATTTCATAAGGAATATCTTTTCTTTTAAATAAAGATTATTTCGATGTATGTAGAAGTCTAATTTTTTTTCTTAACGCTCATTTCATTTATTTATTTTAAAAGCTATCACTTTTATACCCGGCGTATAACGCGCGCACGTAAATTTCGATCTTAATTTTTGCGTTAAAAGTGCACGTTATACGACGGATTTTACGGTGTATAAAATTAATCAAAGGAAATCCTTCAAACTGAACACGCTTTTATATTTTCAGTTTTAGATAACTGAAAATAAGAAAAAAATATACAGTGATAAAGTACTGATTTCTTATATTCTGTAATACTAGAAATTATCTCTAATATTGAAATTTTTCAAAGCATTTTGTTAAGAGAAACTGAATTACCAAGTAATTTTTCAGTTCTTATCTTACATAAGAATATTTTAAGACTACACTAGAGTGTGTATTGTGCATCTTACATAAATAAACTTGTGTTTTGGAATAAATTTAACCAATGCATTTCCTCAATCTGACTGTTTTGGATAATACAAAGAGCCTTTTGTTTGCCATTTTCAGAGCAAAATTATAAATAATGAGAAAATCGAATCAATTTCATTGTGTTGCTAAAAAAGGAATATTGAAATCTTTCTTGGAAATTATAAATCAGAATATATACATTGTGTAATTAATTCTACTTGGTTTCTTAATTTGCAAATTCGATTACCATTTACATACAAATACTGAGGGAAATTATAAATCACTTCTAGAAATAAGTTTTACAAAACTTTCCTTTAAAGTTAAGTTTAACAAAAACATTTAATGCTATATTTCTTCTCTCGGCACTTTTTAGAGAGTATTCTTACGAATCATTCTAAAGTTTATCGTTTGATTTTATTTTTTAGGCTTTTATTTGTTATCGCACGACATAAAAGAATACAATTTCGTGATTAATTGTTGTTTAGAAGAGATAAAATAATTATTAGAAGATATATTGAAAATATAAACATACGTACTGTTGATTTGAATTGGGAACAAAACAGATTCTATTTTGTACGTAAACATTTTTTTAAAATAAAGAAGATTTATTTTAAAGAATTATATATATATATATATATATATATATATATAATTCAAATAACCTGATTAATTAAATGACTTAATGCTACACTATATCATTTTCTTCGAACAATTAATTTTACTTTCTGAAGGCTGTATATATTTCGATCAGTTTCTAAAAAGCATGACACATTTAGCTAATTATTTAGAATAGAATTTAGAATCGAAATACATTAAAAACAATTGTTATTTTAAAAGATGTTGTAATTTATCGTGATGAAAAAAGAATGAATTCCTCTTAACAAGTTGGTTGGTAAAGTTTCTGCATGCAAAATGAAATAGTTAAGAGAATTGTCCTGGTTTATAATATTTAATGTAAAGTACATGTACCTTTTTAAAATATTTATCTGTTTAAGTAAAATTCATACTTTACTTGTTTGAAATAATATACAAGGTTTAGATCTCGATGGTCTTAGAACATTATTCTGTTTGTCATTTCACGCTAAGTGAAGTAATATAATTTTTTCTTCCTCACGCGGGTTGGCTTATCAATCATATTCAAAGAGATAATACCTTTGGAGAAGGATTAGAAACCAAAACTCATAAACAAGTTAGTGTTATTCGTGGAAGTTTTGATTTTTTACATGCATGACACTTAGATCGATATATATATATATATATATATATATATATATATATATATATATTATTAGAAATATTATTTTCAATTATATGTATCATAATAACGTGTATTAGTTAGTGATAAATTTAATATATAGTTAAATTTTAATAACTTCATTAAACATTGTATGGAACATGGATACTGTGCTAATTTTATAAAAAGTTATATTCCTATCAGTTTAGTGTAAGAAATATGTATAAAAATAGAATTTTTAATTAGTTGTACAGTTAATCGATTGATGGCGCCTCATACTAAGTAAATTAACAGTAATATATTTTACTTAAAATTAATTGTATATGTCTGGGATGTACTTTTATTTTCTATGACTTTAAAACAAAATTTAGAGTTTGTAAATGTATATATATATAGACTTTATGCTATTTTATCAAAACTTACTAATTTTATGCGTTACTGATATTCACCTTTCTGTCAAACGGGAAAATGGTTATTGTTGTACTCACGTGGTATGTCTTTTTCTAATTGTTTTAGCTTTGATTTTAACATATTCTAGTAATTATTATAGGTTATAATATTATCGTTTTATATTAATAGATTATGGTTTATTTGTAATAATAGTTAAACTTCTCTAGACATTTCTTACTTGAGAGAATTGGCAAATGCAGGAGAAGGTTGGCTGGCCGCACAACTTTGTTTAAACCTGCAATCCTGGTTCCTAGTACTACTGTGGCTAACACTTTATACTATCATGACTTAGTTATCTTAGGTTTATAACTATTCTGTGTATATTTTTGAAAATATATACATTATTGTATAGATTTCATTTTCAGTACATTAATTTCCAGAGAAATAAACATTTTGTAAGATTAATATAGAATTTTATACGAGTAATCTCAAATTTATTATAATACGTAAATTCTTATAGAGCCGTTATAAAAAGAAGAAATATAAGTTACATTTAGATGAAATTCGCCAAATTTAAAGTCCATGAAATAGGAGTACTTTTTTCAACTATAATTTTGTCATGCTATTACTTGTTTTATATAACCATCCCTTTTTATTACACCGAATGCGATATTTTGTGGTTTAAATTGGGGATAGATCAATGATTGAGGAGGGGTAATATATTAAATGATTCTTATTGTTAAATTTATAAATTATAGAAAATCTGCAAGACAGTTATTAATTTTAACTCTGTCTTCTGCATATAATCTTGAAATATTATACATAAAAGCCATCCAGTAAAAATCAACTCGTTTCTTTTTTTCATTTATACAGTTTTATTTCAAAATATTTAAAATCAAATTAAAATGCGTGAAATTAATGCATTTTCTATAACAAATATGCAACTATTTCAAACTACTTTTCTGTTACAAACAGCTGTCTAAGCATTTTTGCAGAATATATGCTTTATTTCGCTTTACTGAAATTTATCTATATGTTTAGATATACAAGGGGTGTTCAAATGAAAATATCAAATAAATACCGTAACAACTTAACCATTAACAAATTTGCCAATACCGTTGCGAGGGAACGTAGATGGACATCTAGCGATGTGAATAGAGTCTCCGGCGTGGATCGGGGCCCGCATGTGCAGAGGAGAGCAGAGGCTGTTAGAAAGACGAGGTTGTGAGTGTGAAGACATGATGGCATTCACATTGTAAAATTCAAAGATTGAGAAAAGATATCCAATTCTGACAGCGGGTGTTAAGTCTGCCACTATTCATCGTCTCAGTTCATCAACTCAGAGGGTGTGGTTCTGCCTGCATGATGTATTTGAAGTAGCCTAGTTGTTAAGGTAACAGACTTGTTGCCGGCGTGTCATGAGTTCGAGCCAAGTACCACTGAAGATCCTTCTTGTATGGGGGCAATGCACGAAAAATCTGTCGAAGCTCAAACGTCCTCTCTTTGGTGTGGAAGGTAGGACAGGGAGGTGCCAGCTCAGGTGTCGTCTTCTTCATTTGACCATGGTTCAAAATCATGAGGTCCGTCGGAAAAAGTCCTCAAGCACAGTTGAATAGTGCGACGTTAATATTCACTCACTCACTGCTCCATGATAACTCGTGACCACACGTCTCCATGTTCACACAAGCGTGGAACTAGTAAAGTTCAAGTGACAACAGCTTGACCATTCGCTCTACAACCCGGATATACCATCCTGAGATTTCCATGTGTTTGGACACCTGAAAAACATCTGAATGGGAAGAACTGCAACTCGGATGACGAACTGAAGGACTGGATCTCGTAATGGCCACAGGAAATCTGGGAGCAAGGAATCCTTGAGGTTGTTAATCAATGGGATCATTGTGCTCAGGCCTATGGTATATACTTTGAATGAAATCTTCATTTGTACCCAAAAGTGTCGCTTAGTACCTTATCATTTGAACACCCTTAGTATTTAAGATACTAAAAGGATTTTTAGTGTTTGATCGAAATAAAAATTTATAATAATCTGAAAATGGTTCTTACCTAATTAAATGGCAAATACCTAAATTGTGAAAATTGAATCTTGATAAATTTTCATTTAGCTTCTCTAAATTCTTTATCATGAAGTAAGAGTAACGATAAAATCCTTTTTCTCACACCTAGTCATTTAGAGTTGTGTGATGACCATTAAGGAGTAATATAAATAATATTGTTGCTTTTATTTTGCAATAAATTATTGTTGCTTTTGTTTCGCATATACTATACTACTGGATTTAATAATTTCATTTGAAAAAATAGCAAAAAAAAAAGGGTTTTATAGATATCAGGATCATCTTTTATAAAAACTAAAATAGTTACTTCATTTTAATGAGGCACGATAAAAAACAAGACTTATTTTTATTAATAAAAATGCCTCCTTATTTTTTTTTTAATTAGTCAAAGTCCAAAAAAAATTCAGCGCATATTTTAATAAACATATAACAAACATGAGTAGTAAAAAATGCTAAAAGCAAAGCAAACAAAAAACATGTTATTTTTTCCTTTATATTAATATTTAAATTCGAAAAAAATATAACTATATTAAAAATGCAGTGCTCCAGTAAAACTAAATGAGGACAAAAGATTTTGAATTAAAAATGTTGATAATAGATTTTAGAAGACGATATTTTTATCCCCCCCCCCCTAAAAAAAGAGGAAAAAACATGTTTTCATTCTAGGCAATCTTATATCATATACTTAAAAAAAACATATCAGTAAGAAAAATGAAGAGAAAAAATTATATAAAAAATAGTGCATATACCAGGAATATAGTATACAACAACATTATATTCAAGCATTGATTTTCACATACTATGTCATGAAAGAGTTGTCTAGCGGTGACAAAAATGGATAAATCAGATTAAAATGCATGTACAGGAATACCTCGACATACGCTACCCCGACTTACGCGAACTTAAATTACGTGATTTTTAAATGTAGTCGAGATTTATCTTTTTTTCCATCTTTGAAACTCAGGCGGAATCAGTACCAGTGCCGATGAAATTGGTAACTTGATTGAAGAAGTTGTCAATCTTGCCAGACAAATAAATTTAAAAGTTGTTAGTGATGACGTTTAAGAACTACTGGACTCCCTGTATCAGGGAGCTGACAATTAATGAACTCATATAAATGCATAATCAACAACAAGACATTGAAGAAGTTGAGTCTTTAGACCCAGTTCAATCAGAAGATCAAATAACTGCTGTGAATTTGACAGAAGTCCGCAGTTTAATTGAAAAAGGGTTACAAATTTCAGAAAATATGTACTATAACGAAGGGACTAATTTCAGCAAAACAAGGAATAAAAAAATATTAACATGTGCTACAAGGAAATTTTGCGGAAGAAAAAAAATATTTGAGCCGGTACACTACTTGTTAGGTTTTATGAAACGTTCTACATCCAAATAACTTTGGTTTGCGATTTTGTATTTGTGTTATATAACGATTTTATTTAACAGTTTCTTCTAAATTATTATTTTCTTTCGTCTCCGCCCAACTGAAATTTATATGTATTTATATGTGAAATAACACCCGAGATATTTCGACTTACGTGGTTATCACTCTCACACAGTTCCACATATCACGTAGTTTGGTGTATTACTGTAATGAGTAAGGATTGCATCTTCAGAATACACAGTTACCCTATCTATTTTAAAATTCAATTGTTAAAACTTGAGAAAGTGAATTAGGCTTTTGGCTAGACACAAGATACGATTATATTTTAAGAACAGTCAGCTTGTTTGCCCTGAAATTCAACTGTAACAGCTTCATAAAGTCAATAATGCTTTGGTCTCACTTTGGGCTGGATACGAGCTGTCTCTTGGTGTGACATACACTAATGGAATTTCTGACTGATTTCCTACGGGATTTCTTGCCTATGTGGCTCTAATTGTCGTGGGCAACATTCTGAGTGGATTGCAACTACTTCCTATCTAGACCGAAATATATATGTCGGAGAAATTAAGCCACTTAGTTCAAAGAAGTGAGCTGTATACTTGAAATTAAGTTATAAAGAAGGGCGTCTCGTATACGACTGAATATTTTAGTCTTAGGTGGTACAAAAAGAATTGTAACATAACAATTCATAGACTTTAGGTGTTCCTGTACAGCAAATGTGAAGCGATTGATTTGCAAAAAACTCTAATAATAAAAACAAATGCTACGGCCGAGTATAACTTCTAATTGTGTGTCTCTGTGTCGAATGAATTTAACAGCTGAGTCCTTCCCTTCATACTACCGGTTGACCTGAATAGAGTTGAAAAACTGTAGACTCATGTCTTAAAATCCCGTTAGTAAAAATTTTCCCCTTAAATCCTTCTTTCCGACTCTTAGTAATACTAATTAAGTTAGTATAGATTTTTAAAAAGATTTATTAGTATGTAATTATATACACAAACATACACCAAACAACCAAACCATTATAAATATAATACCCAATAACATGTTGCACCGCTTTTTGCTTGCAAAACAGCTGCAACTCGTTTGACATAGATACCAAAAGTGTTTGGTAGACTATTGGAGACTGGTTGTAACAGTTGTCCTAGCAGTGGTGGCGAAACGCCGAGGTATTCCGACTGAAAAACTAAATGTACCCTATCAGATTAAGATCCACTGAGATAGGTGGCCATGATATTAATTGGAATTCATCTTTATAATTCTGGAATTCTTGTAACACAATTCTAGTTTTTTGACATGGGACGCTGTCCTGCACTAAGATCCCATTTTCAGTTGGGACAACAAACACCATATAAGGATGCAAAAAGTGAAGTCTCTGATCTTGAAAGGAAATCCGCCGACTCATTCATTGCATCGAAATGGGAATGTCTTCCGGCATTGTGTTTAAAATCATTCATGTAGATTTAAAGTTGAAAAAGATGTTTACACATAAGGTTCATTTGATTTGACCAAAACATATTGCTGAAAGAAAAACAAATCGTGAAAATTATATGAAAAACACCCAGATGGCCCCTAAAAAGGAAATTTGTGGTAATATTCAAAGAAGCATATGTATATTTAACTGATTGTAATAAAAGCAGATCAATTTTCTACTGCTCAAACGATGGGAATGCGAGATAACGAGTCGATTGTACAGAAGGGTTTCA
>BMAO01014645.1:371350-385799 GCA_019973975.1 Trichonephila clavata | reverse complement strand
TCACACTTTAAGGAAAAAATGAAAGAAAACATGAAATAAAATACCGATGGTGCAGTTTAATAAGGCGTGTGGTCACCTCTGACAGCCAGGCATGCTGCACAGCGATTTACCATACTTTTTATGATATGATGAATGAGTTGTGGACTCAAACGGTTCCAAGCTTTTGGAGAGCTTCTTCAGTTCTGCAACGGAGCTTAGTGGGTGCGAAAGGGCTGCAATTTGTCTCCCGAGCATATCCCATACATGCTCGATAGGATTTAAATCAGGGGAGTTCGCAGGCCACGACATGGCTGGGTGTTTTTTGTTTCAAGGAAGTCATCAATCAGCACCGCTCGGTGACATGGCGCATTATCATCCATGAATATGAAGTTAGGACCAACAGCAGCTCGAAACAAGCGAATATAAGGCTCAAGAACTTCGTCTCTGTATCTTTGAGCAGTCACAGACCCCGTGTCAAAGAAATGGAGGTCTGTGCGGGTCCACCATGATGCCTGCCCATACCATTACTCCCATTGATAGAAAATGATGTCTTTCCGTTATGTTTCTTGGTTCAAAACGTGTTCCACGTTCTTCCATATCGTTACCCGCCGAGAATCACTACTCATACTAAACTGGGACTCGTCACTGAACATCACATTGGCCCACTCTCCCACACTCCAATGTTGATGATTCAAACTCCAGTTCAAACGAGCGCGTTTATGCGTAGACGTCAGGGGAATGGAAACTGCTGGTCTTCTGGCATACAGGCTAGCATGATTGAGTCTCCTGTAAACAGTTTGTCTCGAAATTCGTATTCCTGTGGCGACTGTGAGTGCCGAACCCAGTGCTCTGGCAGTACTGCCCCTCTGACGTCGCGCACTTATTATCAGATATCGGTCTTGGCGAGGGGTTTGACTCTTGGTCGACCTGATACTGGTTGTCGGGTAACATCTCCCATTCTTTGAAACTCTGCCACAGTCTTGACATCACAGACTGGTCCACATTCAGAATTGAGGACAATTCGGTTTGTGATCGTGAGGATTCAGCATTCCAACGATTTTCCTTTCGTGAACATTTCCAATTGGTGTCTTTGTGCCATCATTCACCTTGTTTGATGGTTAACAACGTTCCTTCGCACAGCATTTGTACGAAACTTGTCTGAACTGCCTATGCTGCGTGAATCTGTTTCTCGCGTTCCGACATGCGCCGGTATTTCGCGCAGGACGTAGTTGACTGGAAAGTTTTGCATAAACCCAATGTTTCTTCTTCACCCAATTAATATCCGCAAGAAATTTGGAATAATTTTACGATTACTCCGTGTTTTTCGCATTTTAAGATTTATGCTTAACTTTTGGACACCAGTGTATGTATATATATATACACACACACGTGGAATTAGTAGAGTTGTGAGTAATGTAGGAGTTGTGATTGTTATAAGAGAAATGAAAAATTGTTCTGAAATTGAATACCATTCTTTACAATTTGATGTATTTATAGGATGCTCTTGGGTGAGTTTTTGATGATTTATGTAATGTATGTCGATGTTTTGATGTATTTCATTTGTGAATACACCACTGGATTCTTAATTTGAACTTTCAAATTAAGAACCAGCGCTTAGAGATTTTTTTCTCTCTTCTATACAACTATTTTAAAGATAATTGTATCATGTTTGATGGTTCAGTTATATTATGCACTTTGTTTTAGAATTTTAACATTTTTATGGGTTATAATATTTTAGAATGAGATGGCGAATAGCTTAATTTTTTGGGTATTACCTTTTTAAAATTTAAAATTTTTGAGAATTTGGATATTTTCAGATTAATTACCAAGTTGCAATAAGGGGAAGGTTGGCACCATTAAACTAGTTTAACCCCACTTATCAGTCCTATGTCCGAGGGTGCACTTGGATATTTTATAAAATTTTAATTTTGTTTGAAAACGTTGAAATGTTACTGTTTATGTTCCCCATTGATATTTTGAAATGGGATTTTGTATTTTAGAATTCCCATATAATTTCAAATTTTTGCTTAATTATAGAGTAGTGATTGATTTATATATATATTTGCAGATTTTATCTTTTTCGGGAGAGTTGTATTAATGTCACATTGTAAGACAACACGAGAGCTATTGGTGACAGATCTCGTAATTTTGAACCTTAGTCAAATGATGCAGGTTACACCTGAGCTGACACCTCTTCTACCTACCATACCAATGGGAGGCCATTGAGCTTCTACAGATTTAATGTGCATTGGCCCCCTCTACACAGCGGGTTTTCTGAGGCACCAGGACTAGAACCCGTGACATTAAGACAACGAGTTTCAGACCATAACCACGGCATAGGTTACCACCCCCGGCCGACCTTTACTTTTTTCGTTTCATCTTTGTATCTGGAGAACTTTCATGAACAGAAACATTTCATTAGAACTCTTTAGCCTTTAGTCGAAGAGAGAGCTCACCTTTGTATAAATTATTTTAATATTGATTTTCTAGAAAAAAAAGTCTAGATTCCAGTTTTGGGTAGTGCTCATAGATGTTGCTTAGCAAATTTAAGTTCTTTTTCGTAAACGATATTAAATTTAAAATATTTTGCAGATAAAAGATTTTTAATCCAAATTTTCTACCAGAATGCGTGGCAGTACAATTTATTAAAAAAATTTTATGTTTGTAGAAAATGTTTTGATTTTTTCTACAAGAAAACAAAAATTCACAACCCCATCAAAAGGTAATATTCACGGAGACGACGTTTTTTATTTAATCTTATATGTTTACTAATGTCATGAATTGTAATAGAAGTACCGAAACTGATGCATTAATATATTAACTTATTTCGTTTTTAAAGTATCTTTTCTTGTAAAATTTGTGTGTAATTTCAGATTTTATAATAAACCATCAAAAAACCTTTGCTCTTACAGATAAGATTTTATTAGTTAAAAGATTAACAACGGATTAAACTTGTTTCATTTCAGGAATTTTACTAATTCCATTCAAATTAAAACATCTTTCACTGAAGGACTGAAGATTTTATTTTAAAAAACAACATGAAATTTCACAAAAATCGAGCATTGGCTACAGACAATTTTAAAATTAAATTGCAGTAAAGTGGAAATAAAGATTGCTTTAGGAGATATCGAAAAGCTAAAAGGAGATACTTTACTGATACAATATGAAATGCAATGAAGTCTCCTTTTTTTCTCAAAACAAATTTTTCCAACTTAAAGAAATTGTACAATTTTGTTTTATAAATTATATAATGATTGTCTCCTATTTTAATATAGCCACAATAATACTCTTGGAATAATTCATTTGGAAAATCTTATAATATAGTTAAAAGAAATCACTCTCCATGTTACTCTTCTAACGCAAATAACAAATTTTTTCTCTAATTAATACATTTAATCTAAACCAGAAGCATAAAATAGAGATATTTTAATGTGTTCTGTATTCTTAAATATACAGTTCTTGAGGTAATCTGTTGTTGCTTATGCTACTTGATCGACAGCAACATCAGATCAATGTCCACGAAGTTCATCTCGGCTAAGGTCTCGATTTTTATGGCTGTCGTTAGCCTTAGCTTTGTGCGCCATGCACAGATGACAATACGGTTTTTCTCGGTTCCACTCCAATTTTGAGGGAGAAAACCCTGGGGGTGGTGAAGGACCTCCCACTTCTCTTCCCCTTCCACCAACCTCACAAGACTTGCGGCTCGATGGCTATTTAGAGTACCCCTACCCCTATTTACAAACATCCATGGCTTCTCCGGGATTCGAATCCAGGCCCTATGGTACCGCAGTCAGCGTCACTAACCACTATAACGGATGGGCGACATGAGGTAATCTTATAGTGAGCAATGGATGGGTTAAGGTATCCCGATTAGGTTCGAAGTCCAATTTTTCAAAAATTGATTTTCAGAATAAATGTATTATTTTAAAGAACATAAATAGGCTTAAAAGTTATAATTATTTAATAAATAACATGAGTCATCCTTTGTTTTTGAAAAAAAATATTACTTTTATGAAATTTGAGCAAAATTTTTAAAGTTTCGAAAAACACCATAAATAAAAATAAATTGCACATAAAGCAATTTTAATTTCAATTATATACTTCTTGATTAGGTGTCACAAACCGCAGGATAAAAAATATTTTAAGAAATAAATATTTTATTAGCATTTAAATTTGATGTTAACGATTTTTCATATAAGTTACTGTATGATCAAAGCTAAAAATGGCTGTAAAATGCGATTAAATTTAGGTGTCGTACAACCTGCGGTTTGTTACACTCTGAAGGGTCCATACCATATATGTTATAAATTTCATTGAATGATTGGATTGTTTTAGAGATATCCCGTTTTTCGTGCACAAATTATGGTAAAAATGTCCTTTTTCAAAAAATGCATTAAAAAAATATTTTTATAAATTAGATGAAGTAAATGCTATAAAAACAATTTTAAAAAAACTCTAGTTTTATATATTAATCCTTCTACCTCAATAATTATATTTCTTTTTTCCCTAATGGTGCAAACAACACCAAACATCTAAAAAGCACTTTTTCAACCTAGTCTGATACCTTAAGCAGTTTTTATCACATTAAAATCAGTCTAGTACGTGTAAAATACAACAGTATGAATTTTCGAGGAATATTTTAACATAATATAATGAATTTATGTTTTAAATTATGAAAAATTCTTACTGTTAGCTGCATTCCGTATAATGGGTTTCTGCTTATTACGGGACGATGATTTGCTGCTCTCGGTGAAGCATGTATCTGGACTGCACGCACTGTTATTGCTTCTGCTATTAAGCCGAACTAAAAAAAAAGAAACATGTTTTTATTAAAACTTCAAGAAAATTAAATTCAAAAGTATAATTGTGTTAAAATTAAACATTTTTAAGGGGTTTCAGGGGTGTTAATTTTGTCTCGAAAAGTGAAAATATAAACAGTTTTCAAACAGGTAAACTTCTTTTAAATAATTCGAATCTTTTACACATTATTTATAAAAGATTATGGTTTCAAAAGCGTACAAAATATTTGAAATATAATCATAATTTAAAAAATTATAAGCATATGCAAATAAATAATTTTGTAATAAATATTAAATAATTTTTGCGTTGCACACGCTATTTTCTAAAATAGTAGCCTTTGATGTATAAAACTTTATAGAATTATAAAATGTATCATACTCTTTAAACCCTACTAATTTCAGAATAATGTAACTTTTGTATTGCAAAGTATTTGAAAAATATTGAAGTTTAAAAAAATTTTAAAAATTTAATTTTTTTATGTTTTAAAAAATATAATTTACTATTCTATTTATTTAAAAATACTACAGAGTAATAAGAGGATACATTTAACTTTATAAATCAACTTATTGCTAGTAATTAAAGCTAATATCTTAGAAAATAGCATGCGCTACGTAAAACTTAATATTTCCTATAGAAATATTTCTTATTTTTTCATATGCTTAAATTTTTAAAATTATGATTATAATTTAAACATTTTACACTTTTCTGAAGGCCCATTCCTTTATAAATAATGTGTAAAAGATTCGAATTATTTAATTTTAATTTCATACACAGAGTTATATATATTTGAATATTGTATATATTTTCAGCCCTCTAGAGAAAGCTAACACCCCTTAAGAAATAATCACATTTATCTTGACTGATTGTATCATGTCGCACTCAAAAGCTATACTAGGCTAACTGAAACGGACCTCGTAATTTTGAACCTAGGTCGAATCATGACGATCACATCTGAGCCAATACCCTTCCTCCGTAAGATGCTGACCTTGGCAAGTGTTTATTTGAACCATCAACCTACCGATCTACAGCTACTCCAGTTTTGTATTAGACGAATGGGACGAAAAGGAATCCCTATTCGGGCCAGTCACTAACCACCGTGAAGGCGTCGAGGTGAGTGTCAGCTGAGATTTGATGCATGAACAAACATGCCTTTTTAACACCCTTTTATAAGCTTTACTTGTATGTAACGGAATCTTTGAACTCAATTTTTACCCACTTTAAAAGATTATATTAATTCGAAATTTTGCTCACTTGTCCTGGACCGATGACTATACAATCATTTCATAATTTTGTTCAATTGTCCTGATCAGGATCAACGATTTCCCATCCCGCATCTGGAGACTCATTTCAGATCCCATTTCCAGATTTGGCGAATAAAAGATAAAGCTACAACTTAATTCGATTAACTATAAAAAAGGGATGTTTTTTAGTTTTTTTAAGGTATAATTTATTAGTCTAATCACCATGCCCCTCGTAAAATCGTTTATTCGCTAGAACTGCCTTTTGACATAAAGCAAAATTTGAATAAAATCCGTATATTTCAAGAGTAAATAATGAAAAAAATTACCCGATTGTTTTAAAATATGTAACAAACTAAGAAAAATAATGCGCTTTAGAATATGCAAATGTGTGCAGTTGGATATTTTAAAAGATAGTTTAGATCAAATTGCAATTTTATGCATAGGTTTTAATATTTATATACATTTAATAATACAATGCACTCTCACGGTTTTATAAAGAACTTTTTAAGTGACCGAAAATCAGTTAAATTAACAGGTAAAGTTCAGGGAGATTGATTGTTAAGACTTTATTTAGATTTATTTTTTGATTTCAAAGAGCGAGAGTAAGTGAATATTAACGGCGCACTATTCAGCTACACGAGGACTTTTGGCGACGGACTTTGTAATTTTGAGCCATGGTCAAGTGACGAGGACGATACCTGAGCTGCCTCCTTTCCTAAATTCCTCACCACACCAATGGGAGGATATTTGAGCCTCGACATATTTAACACGCAACCTTCCTCTACACGGCGGGTCTTAAGAGGTACTCGGCTCAAACTCGTGAAACGCACCGGCCCGAATTCATGACCCTGACCACTAAGCTACCGCAGTCACTTTCTGATTTCAGAATCTAATGAAATTCTTCAAATCAATTCAGCACATTCGTAAAAAGAAAATTTGAATAAAATGCTGTTTTTAAATATAAAGATTACAGATGTTTTGTTTACTCTTTTAAAAAAGAAAACGCAAGCAAGTATATTTGGTAAATAAAGTAGAATTTCTGAGAAATATGCACCATATACAAATACATAATAAAAATTGTCATTATTTAGATCCGAGCATCGAATGAAAAATTTAACTAACGCAAAATATTTCAATTTACTAGTTTCATTTAAAACAAAAAATATAACACTAAACTTTTAATAATTGGAAACTTTTGTATTCATATAATTTATATACTGCAATAACTTCGTACCATTTCGCTTTATTTTTCATCCAACAATTCAAAAAAATAATCCTTTTTATGCGAAAAGGGATATATTTAATATATGGAATCTAAACTACGCAAAAAGCTCCGTTCTGCTGTTTTATGCGTCGAATAATCAAGCAGGAAAGATAAGAAAATTATTAATTTGATGGCTGATTGATGTGTATGTGGGGGAGAGTAAAAAACTTAAAAAAATAAAATGGTATCTAACAATGCTGTATAAGGATACGGAAATTTAAGTACAATTCTTGAAATATTTATAGACTGTTTTAGTTTTCGGTTTTGAAACTCATTTCAAAGAAAATGAATGAAAACTATAATCTGAACAACTTTTTTTATGCTTTAACTCCTATAAATGTTTTCTATATCAACATTCTCATAGTTACGTGTTTTACTTCACCAAAAACTTAATTTCTATTATGAGAGGAAAACGTTTATATTTTCTCTATTCTTCGAGGGGTTTATTAGGACTACAGGATTCCCTCGTATAACAAGATACTTCTAAAACACGATTTCGATGTCACACGGTACAGAACTTGAATTTAATATTACACGGTTTTGATGCAACACGATTTTTTAAAAATGAATACCATTTTCGTTCAACAAGGGGAACTCCCAACTAGATTTTTTTTTCAATTGCATTAAATGTTTTCAATTCCTTTAAGACTCAGCTCACACAATCGTGCGGGTTTGTGCGAGCCAAATTTTTATCTCTTTAAGACTCGAAATATTTCTATCTTTAAATGTTACATTCTTCTGGTTATTAACACTATAATGAACCCAATGACACTAGGAAAAGTAATAAAAATTTTTTGCTTTTCCTATTGAACGTGGAATGTTTCGATACAACTTTATTGCTACAGAAAATTTCAGTTTTTTTGTAGTAATAAGTTTTTTATGAATGTAGTTTTTGTTATAATTTTTGTATTTCATATTTTTGTTTTTAATTAAAATATTGAAGTTAACTTATTTTTTCATTTGTACGTTTTATTGGAGCAAAATTTCAACTATATTACAAAATTTTACAACTTGAGACTTTATTTCCATATAACACTCTACACATTGCCTTAAATTTATATATTATTTCAAAGTTTCGTATATAACACGAAACGCGGTTTCGATATAACACTATACATGTAGCCTTGATTTATATCATGTAAATACATAATTAATGAATAAAATAATAATTTAAATATATAAAAATGTCTTGTACCACACGGTTTCCAAATGGCCGGTAAGAATTAACCCTGTTATGTACGAGGGGCACCTGCATTTTAAATTAAAAGTAATAGAATAAACCTCTTTTTGATTTTAAAGCATTTCTTGATTGAAAGTTCATGCATTTAAAAGCATTAAGATATTAATTACATTTTTTTCTGTCTTTATCATGTTAGGATAAAAAAAATGGAAAAACTAATGAAGTTAGTGCAAGTAATTATCTTTCCTTTTTTGTGAATACTATGCAAAATGTATGCAGAAACTTAAATTATATGTTAGAAGCTAAAATAAAAAGACGCCTGAAAAGCAGATAATATTTATGATTATCTCTTATAATTATTTGTTATCTCTGACTAAAATGATATATTTCAAGGCTCAGCAAAAAAGAATCACCGATACATAAAAATAAAACATCTTCTAACCCTAAAACGTTGGAAAATATAAAAGTTAATTTAATTTTAAAATAATATTTTGTGATCACCTTTAGAACACGAGAAATGTGTGTGTGAATTACATAAAGTTTCTTCTATTGAAAACCTTTGATTCAGGACCTTAAGTGTAACTTAATTCCTTTAATTGAACGATAATTATTTTTATAAGTTAACTTCTAGGAATCTAATTAAATAATTTCCCGATGCAGCTAAAAAACTTTGATTAAACAATATTAACTACAAGTTAAAATTGAAGCCCTGATCACGGATTAAAATATTAATTATAGAATTGTCAAATGTAAACAGTTTAATTTTACCGCATTATTCTCACTTATGTCTCAGATTATAAAAAAATATTTTTCACCAAACGTAAACAAAGTATAAAGTTTTTCAGAATTATTGATGTAAACACTTTAAATTTTGTATACAGAAAATAATTTTAACAGCCATCTGGTAATCATGCTAAATAAAAAAAAATTATATTAGCTCTGATTAGTAATGTTTGTAAATAACATAAAAAAGAATTGTGAAAAAGTTGAACGAGTTAGGATGGTAATAAATTAAAAAGCAAAGACTTTTTTTTATAAAAATCAGTTTTTTTACTCCGAAAAACTCGTAATTCAAAAGCCAGAAGACTTAATCTGAGGAAAAGGATTTCAATTCATTACTTTCAATAAAAACTACAATAGAAAAACAAATGAACCAAAAAGATGAAAAAAATCTGCGTCGAATAAATAATAAACTATTTTGCTCCGAAAAATAAAATGGAAAATTTAATAAATCCATTGAAATGTTATGACATCATTTCATATAGCATAAATCTGTTTTATGTAAATTCAAAAAATGTATTTTTACTTTTCCAAAATTGATATTATATCAAAATATTTTTATAAAAAGATTATAATACATATAATTAAACATTCAATATTCATAATAAAATATTCAGTATAATTTTATGTTAATAAATCGATGGTGATATATACAGATTTACAATACGACCTGTGTGTGTGTGTGGAAACGGACTTTTCCCACATTGATACACAATTTAGTTCCAAAATGTTTCAAAACATGTTTTTTGAAACTCTTCGAAGTAAGCTATACAAGTGATCCAAAGCCAGATTTTACTCCTTACGAAACGGATCGAGCCTCAAGAAATGTTTTAGGAAGTAGTTATTATGCACTTAAGCAAAATAGTTTGTGACGAAATAGTTTAAGATAAAGGCGAAATTTCTTGAGATTATATATCATCCCTTTTTACAACTTTGACACAACTTGCATTGATTTCAATAAGCTGCTAGTTATTCATTCGAGTGATAACATCCTTTGTTATATTATTGATGTTATATTCTCTTAGTCATGTGTATTATTAACGCATTAATGCATACATTCTTCGAAAAAAATGGCAAATTTTTTTTACTTAAGAAAATACAGTTCAGAACCTTATTATTGGGGGCAAAAAATAAAGTCGAAAAGTCCAAAATCAAAATTTTTATCCACATTGGAGATAAGAGCCTAATACCGCAATTTTGGTCGTATTATTTTTCTTTTCAAATAGCTGTTTCGAAAAAAAATTTATCAGTAAAAACCAATTATTTATACTTTTTCAGCAGAAATTACAGTAGTAGTATTTATTTAAAAAAATTATTCCATATGCGAGTTCTTTTGTCTAATATATTTGGAAGCAAGGTGCAGAACATAGCCCAACATTGCATTTATTACACATATATTGACTCTTTTCTCTCCTTTTTTTGTCTTCCAGCACAACACACAGCTCAGTATCTTGGGGAAGCTTAATTTTTGGTATTGGTGGAACAAAACAGCGGAAATGACGTTTCGTTATAGTCGTAGTATTCCAGACGATTTTGGTCTATCCGATTTATTTCTTCCTTATTTGTATCATTATGGTAATAACCGCTCCTCCCGGTATGGTGGTTACAACACTCGGCTTGTAATCGCGTGGGCTCGGGTTCGAGTCCCGAATAACGCATGGACGTATCTTCGGAAAAGAAGTCGGACTTTCGCCTGAAATGGATCCTCGTCTCGAATGGAAAGCAGCGCACCCCTTTTGTTCTATGCTGAGATCATTGTTTGTAATAACAGTCTATATTCTTCTATGATTGTATGGTATGTTTCTCTTCGTCTACTTCCGTCTTTCGTATGTATCCCAGAATGAAACACATAGCAGTAACTATGGCAACATTGTAAAAGTCCTACTAATTAACTCCTGAAATCTAATTTTTTTTCTATCTACATTTTTTATACAAGATATATGCGTTCCAAATGCTGATGTCCCAATAAAAAATCATAAAATCCAACAAGGCCTTTATCAAAATTTACGAAATGACGAAGACTGACCACATTCTCACGAGTGCAAACGGCGTCCGCTGAAAACAACGGTAGGATAAAATACGACTTCGCTCAAATTCTATCAAGTGCGCATAGTTTGGCCTGTCTAGCACGCTCGAATTTACTCGAGCGCACACATTAAGGTGTTTGCGACAACTTTTTTTAAAAAAAAAAAATTGGAAATATGGGAATTTTTTTTGTGGTTTTTAGATTTGTTTAGTACATTTTAAGAAAAATATGCTAAAATTAAGAAGAGAAAAGGAAATTATTTTTAATAGAATGGTAAAAAATTGGCAAAAATATACAAAAAATAACATAAATGAGGTCCCATTTGTACCAAAAGTTTATGAACAAATTTTCAATTTTGATGTATTGCTATGTTATTCGTTTCTGAAATGACCTTCAGGATAAGAGATATTTTAATTTTTACAAAAACTAGAGCAATTTATCTTAGTTATTATATGACATTGCTTAAAAAACAGTGAGTTTATTCACATAAGGGACTGTATTTGTAATAAAACAGTAATTTATAAGTCTGAAGGTTAAAACACATCTACTGTAACACAGAACATACACAAAAAATTTAAGTTAATTATTTTTAAAGTTTTTTAGCAATCAATGGTCCTGTTTCAACATTAAAAAAAAAAGTAAAATGCATTTTGAAGTATGAAATCTTGCTAAAGTAATGACATCTGCTTTTACTAAAAGCACTTGTAATTTTTGTTCTAGTGAACGAAAAATAATAATCTTTGTATTTTTATAACGCTTTATAAGATGGTCTATCAAATAGAATCTTAAAAAAATTTGTCAATTTCTGGCAAAATTCACAATTTTAGGGTTATCGGATATTTTAAGAGGTTAATATGTACCGAAAGCAGAGGTTACTGTATAGACATTTGGGGGGAAAATTCCATTTTAGAACTTTTTACGCTATTTATATGAATCATGTCTTTAACTATAGACAAAACTTTATTTCATCCGAAATTTTAACAAATCAGAGGGATAAAAAAAGGAAGAAATGAGTACTTTAGTACAAAATATTGCATTGGATTAACTTGTATATTGCGAATACTCTAACGTAGTCTTTACATAAAAGAGCATATTTTACTGAGTGCAAGATTCCATAATTAATAGAGATGAAATTCCAGCACTAGAATATATGCATTAAAACATGACACTATTTGTAAGAAGTTTCCCATATATGAGCACTAACTTAAAGGATGTTTATACATTAAATAAACTTTTTAAAAAAAATATATTAAACATTGTGAGGGGCTATTCGCGAGATTTCAATACTAATCCTCTTGGGGAAACTTTGGGGACAGCATACTATTTCACAGCCTTTTCAGGAAAAACACGAGATAGTTATATGTTGATTAGTTCGACTATATAAAGTCTAGATTTTGTAAATGTAGGAGAAGGAGTTGCCAAGCTGTAACGTAAGTATCGTCGGTGAATTACTTCACGAACTTAGCGCGCATTTGACAGATATAAATTATAAGAGTAAATTGTTAGATTAACCATTGAAGAAAATAGATTCAGTACCGACCTGAGGTTAGCAAGTATTCGTCTCCTTGTCCATTCTGATAGACGAATATTACATTGAATATTAATTGAGTATTAGAAATCGACGTATTAGGGAACACTCCTAGTTTTCTACTTATAATTAAACTTGTGATTGTTTGTGTGTTTGTCAGTCCTGAATAAACATAATTGTTATTATGGCCTTTGTTGGTGATGATATATTTCCTCCCACACTTAGAGACGCGCCGGGTGGTGTGAGCGGGGTCCAAAATAGGACCCAGCCACCACAACGTATTGTTATTAATACGTTTTGATATTCACCAGTCCTTTAATTTTAATACGATAAAAAGAATATAAAAAAAGAAGTAAATAAGAAAATTCTTGCTTCGTTTCCATGTCAATGACATTACAAGCAAATGAACCTGAAAGGTCAACAAATAGTTTGAACTTCACAATTTAAAGGACAATTGATTGTTTACGGTCACCAAATTAACCTGACATGGGAATTAAACAAGAAATTACCCATGACACTAAACGTGCATTATTGAACAACAAACCTAAAAATAACAGCTTTCGTGATCAATCTGATAATCAAACTATCAATAAAACAATTAATGTAATTGAGTAAATCGGATATTTTTGTTTTCGTGTAAATATTTGTATTCAAGTAACCGTTTAAAAAGTAAGACATGTCTATAAATTGATTAAATGTCACTAAATTCTACCATAGAGACTATTGAAATCATTGATTTACTTTTATTTCTTATTAATACAATTTAATAAATTAATTTTGATCTATAAAACTTGGTTTCATCCGAATAATTTCATTTCATTTTTACTTGATTGAAGAACGAAAATTGATTCCCAAAGTATAGAAAGAAAATCCGTCAATTAAGTATGGTGTGTGGTTTTCAGCGCTATATTCTATTTAATCATTCCTTATCATATTATTAAAAAACAGTGTTTTTAATAGAAAAGAAATACATTTTAGTTTTATATCTCAACAACTACGAGAATTTATTTATAGCATCAATCCCGTCTTCGTTAAAATTACGAGCACAGTCGCCAATAACAACCTTCGTGTTGTTTTGAGAGACGTTTATTTAAATCAACCAATCTTTACATCGACTAACCCAGGGGTGGCCAACCCGTGGCACGCGTGCCACAGAGTAACACGGCGGAGTTATAACAGTGGCACGCGAAGACTTATTGAAAAATTTTGAAAATAAAAAAAATAATCTTTTTACAATTTTATTAAATCGTGGTTGTCTTAGACAAAAAACTCAAAATTTATTGTAATTAATTGAATTACAATAGAAAATTACAATGTAAAGTATACTGCTTCATTTTTGTGTACGCCGGCTTTCCAAAGAAGTTCACTCGTGAAATTTTGAGGGAGCCTGTTTTAAAATATCTGAAAGAAAACAATGAACTGACCGGTGAGATCTTGCCATTCAAGAATGGCCATGAGACTAAGCTTTTTTTACCGATATTATGAGGCAGTTTATACATTAAATAAACTATTTAAAAAAATTATATTGAACGTATTGTTATTATACGCTTTGTTATTCACTAGTCTTTTAATTTAAGAAAAAAAAGTAAAAAATTTCTCTCTTCTTTTAAAAAAAGAAGAGATAAATTAGAAAATTCTTGCTTCGTTTCCA